>JANHZT010003042.1:10930-25513 GCA_032468215.1 Stegonotus admiraltiensis
GGGTGGGGGGGTAAAATGTTTGTATTTCTTATAAAACTTGTTAATAAAAAAAAAAAATAATTTCACCTGTTTAGTATAACCTGTTTAGTATGAACTCTGGAGAGATTCCAATCTATGAAAGCAGTATTTTTAGTGATCTACCAAATGCTCATCCACTATTTAAAAATGAATTATATCCTTTTCTACATCCTAAACCATTGAACTATATCTCTATCTTAGGGGTTAATAAAGGTCCAGTATATAATTGAAAAAATGTGGAATCATATTTTACTAGACTCATTAAACACAAAGCAAAACAAAAAATTGTAAGGCACAATTTTAAGTCTCCCAGATTACAAAATAGATAGCTTACTAGTTGTTTGAAGGGTATGTTTCCTTTTCTTCTTAATCATTTAAGTTCTCAATAGCAAAAATCCTGTTTTACTGCATACCTGAATTGCTTTTAAGAACTGTGTAATAAGATTTATGACCATGCTAGTTCTCCCATTAAAGGCTGTTTCAGTAGAGTTGCCTGGCACTTAAGTTTTTATGGTACTTTTAATTTCACATCATGTTCACCAGTGCATGTAACAAAGCAAATTAAAATAGTCAGCAACATTTTCTAGAGTTTTTCCCTAAGTGTATGTGACTGAAACAGGAGTGGAAGTTAGCAAATGTGCTCCTTATCTCAGGAAAAAGTTACTTATTTCCATAGCAGAGGATATGTTCAATGATTAAAATGAGCCTTTATTCTTACTGAAATTTCTCAACTATAGTAACTTGAAATGATTAGTGCAGGAACTCACTGCCCTACTGTGAATGCAAACTGTGCCTACAGGAACAATTCATCCATATCCCAGATGTTACGGAAATGCTTATGGTCAATCAGTGGCAAACTAAATATGGTCAAATATATTTTAATATTTCACATCTCTTGGTAAAGAATAAAGGCACCAAAGAGAGATTCTAAGAGACAAACCTTCAAATTTAAGCCCTGCTGCAAGTGCTGTACTTTTTAAAAGTTCTAGCCATTAAAAAAATTACAATTCCGACTAAAAAGAGAACAATTTTCTTTCATCCATGATTAAAAATACTTTTATAGCTATGTTTGCTCCAGAAGATTGAAGAAAGATTCCCATCAAACCTGGGAACTACATAACAGAATCCCATGTTCTTGATTAAAGTGAAGGGGGTGGGGAGGAGAGGAATTATGTTATTCTTCATGATGATTTTTCCAAGGGAAAAATTTATGTCATTCTAGCACTAAGGTTCATTTTTTTTAAAAAATTGCCAGTAAAAGGCAAGTACATGAAACAGTTGGGACTAGCAGATGACTAATTTGTATCGAAATTGCCAACTACTGCCCTTGAGAAATGAAACTGCCAATCCTTACAATCAAATACTTTTTAAAATCCTCACAGCCATTTGTTTCTAAATCGCAGCAACTTAGTTTCCATATAATTAGGCTGAACTAATATGACTAATTCTATTTAGAATGACAAAATATTCTAAAAATTCAGAATGCTAACTGAAACACAGATTGCCAGCACAATGCAAACAGAAAAAAATAGACAAAATGATGAAACCAAACAGTCCACAAAACGCAACACTCTGGAATGAAACAAAACTCAAATTTTTTCAAATCTTACATCATAAGTAACTATGGGAATCCTCTTGCTCCCACAATTTTACAGGCTACATTTTAAGGCTACATTTTAAGGCTACAAAACTGAGTGGAGAGATGCTTAATATGATCTACCACTCTGGAAAATATAAAAATTAATAAATCATAGGAACTTTATGCAGACAGGTCAGAAGCAACAGAAATGCATTCTCTCACAAATACAACTTTTAAGTGTATGTTTTGTATGAGTAGTTCCACAGTTGCCTAGACAGCACTTAATCTATCACTTATTTACTAGGCAGTCAGAAAGAAAGGATAGCACTGCTAAGGAATTCTGGAATATTCCCTAGTGGATTCAAAGTGCTTTTTCTTTCCCTTCACTGCAATAATAAATAATTTATAAATTGGTCCATAACCTTTTTTTTTTAATATGATGCTTGATTATGAAGTGTCTAAATGAAGCAAGAACCACTGAAAGTGGTCTAATCAACCTTATTTAAACTAAGTAATTTTAACACCAAGATCATATATCATTTAAAATTTGAAAATAAGGAAATCACATACAATTCTGAATATATTCAAGTCTGCTATCTTTTTAATAAAAAACATTTGACAGTATTGAACTAGAATTTAATTTATGCTCAGAAGTTAAGTGAAGATAAAACTGACCTGACAGAATCGGAGTCCAGTTCATTATCTATACCTTTGTCTACTTTACGTCAATAAAATCTTTCTTCTCTTCCACTAGTCTAATGTATTTATAGAATCTCAGACAGCAACATTTTTTTCTGAGTAAAAATAATTAGTTAAATTGTTAGACACTATTTATTGAAGCAGTACTTCCAGAAGCTCAGGTGCAGTAGTTTTGCTGAGGTTTCAGTAGATTATATCACTTACTTCTAATATGACTCAGAATTGTCAATGATAAGAAAGCTGATAGCCTAGTTTCTATTTGATATTGTTGAATCAATTTTAGCTGCTGATCCTTAAGAGACATGGACAACCTATTTGGCTCTTTGCATCTAACAGCATGTCCCCCTCATCTTTACTAGCAAGTGTTACAAAGTCAGGGAACACAAGAGACATATTAATACCTTTCCAAAGGTAGGAGTCCCCTCAGCCTGAAGAAAACTACTAAATCTTATCTTGGCTCACAATGCTTCACTGTAGTGCATTACACATTCAGTTCAAGAACAATATGAATCCTTCAGATGAGGTTTTCATAGCACAGAAAAGCATGTATGACTATTCCTTTTTGAATAATTAAAGCTGCTGATTCTTTCTTTAGGTCAACTAGTTGCTTCAGAAGCTGCTGCCCTTTTCTCCAAATACATGTACATGGACAACTGTTTTACTGGACTCACAACACATATATACACACACATGCTCACAAGGAGGGAGGGAGGTGGGAGTAGATAGCTAGACAGACAGACAGATGGACAGAGATCCAGATCCAGATATAGATAGAAGACAATATATACAGTCTTATGATGGTCACATATTTATGTCTATGTTAAGGTTTCTTTTTATACTTTGCAATACAACAGAATATTGGAAATAAATTATGTCATGGGGGCTGGGTCTTTACATTAGCACAAAAGGCTTTTAAGAACAAAACTATATATTATCAATTCAAATAAATACAACAAATAAATAAAAACTCATTTGAAGCAGATATGTTGTGTAGGAAGAAACATGCAAAAGGTGGCATTTAAAAATTGGGCTGGATTTGGCAAGGTTTGAAGAGAAAAAAATCCCAGTGCTTCCCCGTGGGAAAGGCAGCTGGATAACAGCATGGAATGTTGCCAAATATTGTGTTCTATTCTATAACCCACTCAAGTCATTCAAAGCAAAGCAGGTCTTAATTCTTGAAAAGAATTCCAGAAGCCGTGCTTTGCATCCTTAGCTTACTTTATTAAAGCTTTTAAAGTTTATATGCTTTGGACCTGCAGTTTTCTTCCCATAGACATCCTTCTATTCCTCGACACCTCACTGAAGGCACATCTTCAGAGATAAAGGTACCTTCTGAAAAGGTCTCTTTCATAATTTTCCAAATTGTTTCTCATTCATTATGAAGAATTAAGTATTTTTATTTAGATACTCAGTGAAAAAAAATCTTGTTTAAACTGGAAGGATAATTTTTAGTGCTAAAAGGTTATGTGACTTTCTATCATTTAAAAAAAAATGTTGTATCAAACGTAAGATACTGACTTACATTGTTTTACTGTTTGAACTGGATACAAATGTATGGTTATTTCATATTTTGAAAAATGAATGGTAAGTAGAAGAGAAGGCTGTAGGTCAGGTATCTCTTAAAATATTCTCATTTAAAATTTCCCTACATAATTGATTTTTTTAGGAAAGTTTGAACACTTTTTAAATTTCATATTTTCACATTTTCACAGGATGACAGACTACTTATGTCTTATTTTGATTTGTATAAGTTAGCAAATTGGACAATTTTTTCAAATGCTGGATATTTCTGTATTTTTATTCAGGGATTTTATTCCATATAAACCAAATATATTTATTTGGAGAAGCACATACACATACCAATCTTTTATAAAGACTGTGAATTCAAATTGACAACAAAGCTTCATTTTGTTTGGCTTCCACCCTTACATCAAAATACATACCCCACCAATTTTATGAGGTATGTTCAATTGCTTATCTAAAATTAAGAGATGTTAAGATTTCAAAGACAACATCTACTTTATATCTTCATGGAATTAACAACACATGCCTATATAGAAGGAACACTGGACTTACCTGAAGGTTCTTTCTCCTTGCGCTGCGTGAGAGTCCATCGAATGGGTTAATCCTCGTCTGATTGGCCAGAGACTGAGTAAGAATTTGTTTAAACACGCCTCCTCTTCCTGTCTAGCCCCAGTTCTGAAACAAAGTCCAGATCTGAAGAAACAAAACTTGAATGGAAAGGGAGTCAAAAGAAGTCCAGGACCCCCAACAAGGAAGGGTATGGACTCTCACGCAGCGCAAGGAGAAAGAACCTTCAGGTAAGTCCAATGTTCCTTTTCCCTTGCGCTTCTTAGAGAGTCCATCGAATGGGATATACCCAAGCTAAATATCCCTGGGGGGGGGAGAAGAGGAGGCAGGCAGACCCTCGGGAGGAAGGACCTGTTGGAGCACTCTGCGACCAAAGGCGGCTTCAGCTGATGCAAATTTGTCCAATTTGTAATTGCGAATGAAGGGTGTCGGTGAAGCCCAAGTAGCTGCCCTGCAGATCTCGAGAAGAGGAGCCTGGGTGGCCCAAGCACAATGGTAGCTGCGCTATGCGTAGAGTGAGCTGTGATGCGATCAGGAATGGACTTGCTCTTCCATTCATAGGCCAGGGAGATGCAGGCCATGAGCCAGCGAGCGATGGTGGAAGAAGACACCTTTGAGCCAAGGGAACTTGATTGAAATAAAATGAATGATGATTCAGATTTACGGAACGGAGCCATCCTAGAAATATACTTCTTTAAGGCCCGACGAACATTCAAGGAGTGCCAGCGGTGTTTGCTGGGGTGAGTGGGCCTGGGGCAGAAGTCAGGTAACACAACCTCTTGGGCCCTGTGAAACCAGGTGTTGATTTTTGGGAGGAAAGTGGGATCCATCCGCAAAACGACTAGATCAGAATGAAAAATGCACAAGTCTTTGCGAATGGATAGGGCCGCCAGCTCAGACACCCTGCGAGCGGAGGTGTCAGCAATCAGGAAGGCCAACTTAAAGTTCAGAAATTTGAGGGAGGCGGAGGACAGCGGTTCAAAGGGTGAGGGCGTTAAGGCTTGAAGAACAAGACAAAGATTCCAGGAGGGATACCTGTGCACGGGGCGGGGGGGGCAAAGGTTGGAAGCTCCCCGTAAGAAACGACTACATGGATGTTGGGACAACGTACCGTGATCCCTGTTGGTGAGAATAGTTGCCAAGGCTGCAACCTGTCGTCATAGGGTATTGACTGCTAACCTGGCATCCAGACCCGCTTGAAGGAAGTCCAGCACCTGAGGAATGGACGCTCTCGTGGGGTCAATGTCTGAAGAGACACACCAACGACGAAACAAAGACCAAGTTGCATCGTTTATATGAGTGGTGGACCCTCTGCAGGAAGCGAGGAGGGTGGAGATCACCTTGGATCAGAAGCGGTCCTTCCTCAGAATCTCCCTTTCAAGTGCCAGGCGGCCAGCTGGAACCATTGGGGTTCCGGATGGTAAATGGTCCCCTGGCAAAGGGAGATCTGATCTGGCGGGATCCACCATGGGCGAGTGATTGATAGCCCTATGAGGTCCGCAAGCAAAGCTCGTTGAGGCCAATATGGGGCGATGAGGATGACCTCTTTGTTCTCCAAGATCTTCCACACGACCCTCATGTGGAATCAGGGGAAAGGTGTAAAGGAGGCCCAGAGACCACGTGCAGCGAAGGGCGTTGGTCCCCTTGGCCCCCGGAATCCAATACCTGGTGATGAAGCAAGGAACTTGAGCGTTGTTCGGACTGGTGAATAGATCGATTTGAGGCTGGCCGAAGTGGCACATTATTTGTTGGAAGAGAGTGGGATGCAACTGCCACTCCACCTGGTCAATGGTAGTTCTGCTCAGCTAGTCCGCTCGGGAGTTGGAGGGTCCTGCTATATGTTCTGCTTGAAGAGAAAGCAGATGCCTCTCCACCCATAGCTCCAGTTCTGCGGCTTCGCTCATTAGGATCCTGGAGTGCGTCCTGCCTTGCCAGTTCACGTGGGCTTTTGTCGTGATGTTGACTGTCCGGAGAAGCAGTGGTGCCCTGACAGTTGGCGTTGGAAGTGGTGGAGTGCTAGATGGGCGGCACGTAGTTCCAGCCCGTTGATGTCGTTGAGGAGGTCCTTGGACGCCCAATGCCCCTGGATGACCTGGGTGTTGAGGTGAGCGCCCCAGCCGAAGAGGCTGGCATCCATGGTGAGGATCAGGCGCTGAGGCTCGTGGAAGAGGGAACCTTTTGTCAGAGCTGCGGATGTCCACCAGTTGAAGGATTTGAGTACCTTCGGGGGGACCCTGATCCGGGTATTGGAGTTGCTGATACCCGCTTTTTGGCTTGGTAATAGAAGCCATTGAAGGGGTTGTGAGTACAATCTTGCCCAAGGGACGATTGCCAAGCACGAGATCATTTGTCCCAATAATTGAGAGAGCAGAAGGAGAGGTGCCCTCCGTAGAGACCGCACCAGTTGCACTGTGGCCTGGATGTTGTGTCGCCTTTCCTGCGACAGAAATACTAGACCTGCCACTGTGTCGATGCGGGCGGACCAAGTCTTTGGAGGGAGTCAGCTGACTTTTCTCCTAATTCACGGTGAAACCGTGTTGCAGAAGGGCCATGATGGTCACCTGGAGATCGTTCTGTGCCTGTTGGAATGATGAAGATTGAATTACAATGTCATCCAGGTAGCATTGTAATCTGACCGATGATGCCCTCAAATGAGCCACCACTACATCTAGGAGTTTGGTGAAAATGTGGGGGGGCGGAAGAAAGTCCAAAGGACATGGCTCTGTATTGAAAATGAGCCCCACCATAGCAGAATCTGAGGAATCTCCTGTGGGATGGTCTGATTGGAACATGAAGATAAGCCTCCTGGAGATCAATTGATGACAAATAATCTCTGTATCTGATGCCACCTAGAATAGTACGCAGGGTATGCATCTTGAAATGCCGGTATCGTATATGAACGTTCAGGTGTTTCAGATCCAGAATGGCCCTGCTGCCCCCCGACTTCTTCTGCACTAAGAAAAGAACTGAATAAAAGCTGGCACCCTGATGATCAGGAGGGACTGATTCAATGGCCCGAATGGATAGGAGGTGCTGAATTTCGGCTTCCATTAGAGCTCTCTTGGAAGGGTCAGTGGCCATAGAATAATTGATGAAATGCCAAGGGGGCTCAGAAATGAAGTCCAATGTGACTCCTAGAGTGACCGTTTGAATGGCCCAAGCATCGGTGGTTGTAGTACGCCAAATGTTAGAGAACTTGGCGAGATGACCTCCAATGGGTCCCTGAAGAGAGGGTCCCTGAAGAGATCATTATTTTCTACAGTAGGGACGAAAAGTGGAACCCCTAAAGGGTCATCTGGACTGAGGCTGCCAAGTGTGCTCTCTGAAGGGCTGTCTGTCATGGGACCTGTCAGCCGAGGGAACGAACGGTCGTGGAGGGGCCGGGGCTTGGTACCCAGGGTCGGAAGATCGAAAGGACTGTCTACAATAGGGAAAGGCAGACTGTCTATCCGAGCGTCTGGAGTTGAATGGGAGGACCTTTCTTTTGTCTCTATCTTCCACTAGGACCAGGTCCAAGGCCTCTCCAAAGAGGGATCCACCCTTGAAGGGAGCTGCAGCGAGACACTATTTGGTCCTCATGTCTGCCTGCCAATGGCGCAGCCAGAGAAGATGCCAAGACATGATGTTGGAAACCAGGTCACGCAAAGTGAATTTGGCTGAATTGAAAGTTGCATCCACAGCATACTCCGTAGCGGCGATCATTTTATTGATGTCCTGGTGCAAACGACCATCCTCAGGAGATGCTCTAGCCTGCATCTGACAGAGCCAAATGAGGAACGTTCTGGCAAAGAAGGAAGCTGCTGTAGCTGACTAGATGGCCCACGCAGCAGCCTGGTGGGTCTTATGGGTAGAGATTTTGGCCTGTCTGTCTTCTGTGCGAAGATCCTCAGCTGCATTGGATGGTAGGATGCTGGGAGAGGTCAGGCTGGCCATGGGAACATCTATTGTGGGGAGTTTGAGGAGGTCCTTGAGCTCCTGTTCCACCGTGTAGTTTTTTGTCTAGCCCACTTGGTGTTGATATGGAACCGGGTTGGGCCCATTGGCGCTGGACGGTATCAATGAAGAGTTGTGGGGATGGTATCACCTCCTGTTCAATAACAGCCTCTGTAAAAAGTAGTTTGTTGGAGTCACTAGGATCCGAAGAATCCACAGTGCATGCCAGGAAACCCCCCATATTGGCGGTGACTTTTCCTTATGCAATAAGGTCTTAAACAGCTTCTGCCGGAAGAGACCCATGGGGCCTAACCAAAGGGTTTCCTCGTCTCCAGAGAGGCAGTAATCAAAGGCCTCCTCTTTGTCGAGGAGCTATTGGTCACTATGGCGAGAAGAACGAGAATGGACGACTGAAGAAGAATCGATGTCCAGATGGGATGAAGCCCTGGAAGACCATTGTGCTTGAACGGGAGCAGATGATGGGGCCAGAATTCCCCTTTGGGTGAGGGCCGTGTCAATACCCTTAGCCACTGCTTGTGCAATGAGGTCGCACATTTCCTGAGGGATGGTAGACGTACGGCCCTCCTCGAGGTGGAGCCCTGCCACCGTAGGAGTGAAGGTGACAGATGGTCTAGAGGCATATGGCTGTCTAGACGGAGGTGAAGTGGAATCAGTTCCTTGAGAGAAAACTTCTCTGATAACGGGCTGGTCCTCCTGTGTCTCAGTGGGAATATTTGGGGACCAGGAGGAGGTATCCTGGTGAATCTGAGTGGCGGTGTCCTGCCCCTGAGTTGGGGTGGATGGAGCTGCCATTGTGGGGGGTGAAGGGGGGATGGTGGCTTCAGCCTGCTTCTTAGCCTTATCAATTTTTTTGGTTAGTGCCAGATGCCTTCTCCTGGCATCTTTTTCTGCTGCAGCAGAAGAAGAAACATGGGCAGTCTGAGATATTGTGGCTTTGGAAGAGTGCTTGTTTTTGGATCTGCCCCTGTGCTGAGAGGGAGCTCTAGATTTCCTGGAGGGGGAGCAACTGCGATTGGCCATGTTAGAAGGAATAATGGCTGCAATAAATGCCCAATAGACAGGAGTGCTGGTAGTTAAAAATTCTCCTGAACAACACGATTGCAGAGAAAAACCAGTTGTTGTGGTAAATGCTGAAGCACCCTTCCCCCAAAAGAAATTTCACTGAGGCAATAAGGTGCAAGGCTGGCAGAATGGCCTCGTTACTAAACAACCTCACACGATGTCAAAAAAAATGGCACCAGGCCGGCAACACAGCCCTCGAGCATCACAAAATGGTGGACAAATGGCTGAGAGCAGGCAAAACAGCTCCACGAAAGCCGGGATCCCCTGTAGGGATGGAGCAGAGCCGACAACACAGCTCCTGAAGCGCCCAAAATCACTCACAATCGATGGCGCAGGGCTGACAACATCACCCTCTTTGGCGCCAGAATCGAGCTCGCTCAGAGCTGGAGCCAACGAAACGGCTCTTGGAATAATGGCAATGCAGGCGAAGCAAGGGAGCTATCCTTCATCCCCGCGGCACGAGACCGACAACACAGCCTCTCACGAGCTCCCCAGGCAACTCACGGGCAGACGATCACATCGAAACTGCAGGGAAAGGAATCCTGATGCTGATGGAAGACGACGACGAAATGTAAACTAAATCGCTGCCGGTGATCCGCGGCTCAGCTGAGCGGCGCTCAGTCGAGTGGGAAACCTCAAACCGCCGACAGATCAGTAGGTTCTTAGCCAGTTGAAAAAATAATTAAAAAGCTGAAATTTTCCAATTAGAGAGTCCAGAGAATGGAGTTAAGGAAAACAAGTCTCTAAAGGCAAGGACTGAGTAAGGAACTAGGGCTAGATAGGAAGAGGAGGTGTGTTTAAACAAATTCTTACTCAGTCTCTGGCCAATCAGACAAGGATTAACCCATTCGATGGACTCTCTAAGCAGCGCAAGGGAGAAACCACCTATTATGCAATGCAGCTATTACACCGTCTATGACAACCTGTTAAAATTTCATGAACCTAAAGAAATGAAGACTTCATTCATTATTCATGTACGTATGGCCAAATGCTCATAAAGACAATATTATAACAACTGCCAGACATGTCTAATTTGGCTACAACCATAAGCCTGAATTTGTAAACTGTTGTAAAAGAATATAGACCTGACCTTGGGAGTGAAGAAAGAATAACCAATCCACTAATGGAGGACTTTCAAAAATGACTACAGTACTCCATTCTTGAGAAAGAGGAAAGCATGAAAAAAACACTCAAAATAACCTCACCTTCATTATGTTTAGTTTGAGATGGAACAAAGAGAAACTCTGACAGGTTTCAATGTTCTATTATTCTATCCTACATCTTAGCTTGCCTATTTCTAAGGGCTACAGCCATTCTGGTTTATCAGACATAAACATTCCACTGAACATAGCTTGATCATTCACTATACCTGACTCCAACTACTTGTCAAAATTGTATGGCCATCTTCAGATTCCCCCTTGCATGGGAGCTACATCAGAGTCAGGTTTGACAACATGCCTTATTTACAGTATACTGGCCCTCAAACTCTAGAATATGCTTTTCCTGGCAGTTAACTGCCATAAAACATCTTTGTTTGGCTTTGATTGATGGACTGTAGGTCAAGACTCTGGCCTGCATATATGCTTTGTTCTATTTGATTTTTGCTGCTTTCATTTTCCAACTTCGTTGTACACCACCCAGATTCTCAAGATCAGTACAATAAACAATTGATGTAAATAAATAAAGACACTGCTTTTGGCTTGTTAGTTAAAATGATATCATTTGTCTCTGATTTTTCTATTTTTAACACCCCAAAATAATAAACAGCAAAATGTTTTGCTTACCATTTAGAATTAACACAAGAGGAAAAAAAGCCAGAGATCCTAATGTGAACGCAATCCTTAAAACAAGAATTGGAAGCTCCCTTATTTGCCTATCCCAAATTTCTCTAATTACTTTTCAGATAGGTGGACCTTAGTTAACCAGAGACTAACCAATTGTTAGAATTTAAGAGGCGATCACCTTAGAAAAGATTGTTTTAATTATTGTTTTAGCCATCCCCACTGGCAAAAAGATATAGTCAAGAGTGATCAATTAAAGTGCACCTGTTTAATTTTGTTTTGCTTTTCATTTCTGACCCATAAAATTACCAAGAATCCCTACCCGATACCCAAAACATTTTAATGGCTAACTCTGGCTGTACTCCTCCAAAATCCCACCCCCAATCATCTCTTTAAAAAGAACAGTGTTTCTCCAATATCCCTCCTATTTTTCCTTCTATGACTTCCAGTTCATTGACACTTCATTTTTTCTAATTAAAGCACAAGCTTTAATTTACTGCTTCTGCCTATACTTTTTGCACTTACCAAGTTTAATTATAACCAGCACTGTCAATTTATTTGCTCCATAATCCCCACTCTGATACAATCTTCCCTTCTGCATTTTTATTTATATCCATATGCAGTTCAACCCGTGCTGAACTGTGAGCTGTGGTGGCGCAGGGGTTAGAATGCAGTATTGCAGGCTGACTCTCTCCACTGCCAGGAGTTTAATCCTGACCAGCTCAAGGTTGAGTTAGTCTTCCATCCTTCTGTGGTCGGTGAAATGAGGACCCAGATTGTTGGGGGCAATATGCTGACTCTGAAAAGTGCTTAGAGTGCTGTAAAGCAGTGTGAACCAATATAAGTCTAAGTGCTAATACCAGCAGAAAAATGAAGAATTGGACCATTTCATTCAATATGAATTGCAATTGAACACTCACCTGTTGTCTACCTGATTAAACAGTACATATTTCTGATATGTAGGGATACTATGCCTCTATATCTGTTCTCTTTCTAAAGTCCATCCTATTCCCTGATTACTCCATGCTTTCACTAGACTCAGCTTAATATTTCAGTACTAAACATATCATTCTTCCTTCCTTCTACTGCTGCTCCAAAAGTACATACATTTCATACAGACAACAAACACCTGGTTGCATTTCCTTTTATCTGCTTCCTCTTGAAGTTCCAGAAATTCTAGTAATAACTATATTTAGGGGGGAATTTTTTTGCATGATCCTTCATAATATTGAAAAGCTGAAGAGAGCTTATTAAAGCAGACACTTAAGAATGAACTATTACTACTTCAGGGAGGTAAGTGAAACAGATAAGGCTGCAAGAGAAATTCTCTGGATTTTTCCCAGAAGCCAATATACTATTGTTGTTTGGCTTAAGTTATTTTGCCATTGCATGCCCTGAATCCAATGCTTTGTTACTTCTTTGACTTTATGTAATCCTAAAATAACAATTATTGCAAAGAGACAGAGAACACAGAATCTCAGTTTGTTCATAATGTTGTTCCTTTTTCATGACCTATGATGGTGAGATATTAGAAAGGGCAACAGTCCAGTTGAAACCAATAAGATCCTCAGCCACACTAGCTTGCAAAAGCTGGCTTTGATTCAAATTAATCAAAGCTCTAGCCTGAACACGACATTTGAATCACATCTAGAAATCATAAAGGAGGACTTGACTGGAGAAAAAAGTCAAATGGTCTTAAATTGTAATATAGGCCTAACTGTACTCTATCAAGTAATTGTGCTGCCAATTTTGCAATTAAAAATTTATTAGAAATTAGAATGAAGTCTTCCCTGTATCCAATGGAATCTTATAATTGCTGCAACATTCTTCTTACAACCAAGGAGGTATGGTTAGTTTAGGCTGACTCCTTAATGGAGACTTGGAAGACAACTCCTGAATATCTGAAACATTTAGTTTGTTCTATGCACTGGTTACATATATATTATCTATGAATCTTACCATTTTAAAAGAAATTATTATTATAGGGAGTTGGTAATTAATAAGCTTTTCTTCCTTGCAGAATTGGGCTAGGGCCTTCAGAACTTTCCTGAGCACAGCCTAGCGGATTTTAATAACAGCAGCAACAGAACAGAGCAGTACAGGCACTTGTCTGCCAGTTTTGGGCCTCTAAATCTCAATCTGGTACTCATTTAATTGGAGAATTTAAAGATAATTTTCAAAAGAACTAGACCAATTGGGTCATCATTTCATAGGTATTTTTTTACCTAAATAGAGATCACAGGCAGCCAAAAAGCAAAGGGAGTGACTGACCTCCTGCTGTTTTCCCCACTGAATTTCTTTGGGGGAAGCTGGCAAAGAACATTGGATTCCTTCCTTTTCCTTCCTTCCTTCCTTCCTTCCTTCCTTCCTTCCTTCCTTCCTTCCTTCCTTCCTTCCTTCCTTCCTTCCTCTTTCTTCCATTGTTTCAACAGACTATTTTCAAGGAGAATATCAGGAATTGCTTTGAAATCCCAAAGCAATTGGATGTCGTTCATTGAAATTGCCAAGAAGGGAAAAAAAGTCAAAGCTATGAAAGACAAAAATCTCGGAAAGGAACTGAACATAGAATTTCAGACAATTTATACAAAAGACAAGAAAAAGTGCTATAGTCAGTTTCTAAAAGCACTGAAGATTAAAACAAATAGGGAAGAAAAAGTCTTCCAAAACTTGTTGAAACTCAGAAGGAAGTCCAGCTTTAGACTGGAATGCTAAGGAACACTAGTGAACAGACAGCAACTGATTCAAAAAAGATCAAAGATAGATGAAATATCCCAAAATTCTGTGTAGTAAAGATCTTAGTATTCAATATACTTTACAATAAGTCACCATTTACAAGAACTTCAAATACTAAAGAATTACATTAGATGAGCATTCTTGTTATTATCAAGTTGGAACTCAACAATTTCTGCTTGAGCAGGGGATTGAAGACCCCCAAAGTCCCTTCCAACTCTTTTATTCTGTTAACAAATTATGGAATAATACAGATATATGGCAAACAACAGAAGAATCTGTAAAGGTTCTAGCCAAACTAATCCAGCATATGTGAATACAGTGGAAGAGATGAATTTATATACCAAAACCAAAGAAAGGAGACTTGCACAGAACATGCAAACTATCGGACAATATCCTTGATTTCACATCCTAGCAAAACAATGTTTAGGATTATCCAGATTAGAGTCCTACATGGAAATGGAGATGCCAGATGTTCAAGATGGTTTTAGAAATTGCTGAGAAAAAACATTGCTGATTCATGCTGCATAATTGAGAAAGCAAAGGACTATCAAATCACTGATTATACAGAAAGATCTTCAATTTGTTGAAGAAACCCATTTGTTTCATCAGGCTGGGCTGTCCTAACCCCTTTTAATGTCTAAATTTGATTGTTTTAATTGGAATTTT
>JANHZT010003042.1:105052-117622 GCA_032468215.1 Stegonotus admiraltiensis
GGTCACGTGTGTTCCTGTAGTCTGCAATTTTTTCCCCTCTGGAAATCTATTCCTACTCCCACACCCTCTAAATGGATGCAAATGACCAGCTGTCTGCAAGGAATATAAATCCTTCCATTCAGTGGTGGGATCCTACCGGTTTTAACAAAACTAACCTTCCATATTACTTTTGGGGAGTAACACAGCTAAGGCGCAGCAATCCGCTCTGCTGCACGAATCAGCTGAGAGGATAAAGGTAAGTAAAGTGCAGGGGCTGATCGTCAGAACAAACCGGTTCACTCCCAGCTGATCGTCGGAACTACTGATTCGTCCGAACCGGCTGAATCCCACCCCTGCTTCCATTCCCCACTATCCTGTCAGAGCTGAGGAAGCTTCTTGGATGAGAAGAGAAACATCTTCAAAGAAAAAAAACAAGAAAGTCCAGTTGCCTCCTGAAATAAGCACCTTTGGGACAACCATGACCTGGATGACTGAGAATCTTTACAGACGATGAGGTCAAAAGGTATTATTCCAATCTCACAGCAGTTTAGTTGTTTGAAAGTAAGAGGTTTCTTCTTACCAGAGAAGTTTGATTTAGTCCCGTCTTAGAGAAACTTGAGTTATCGGCAAGAGACAGTCTTTAATATGATATGCACGTTACGTTTTGTGTTAGAAATGTTTCTGAGAAGGATTGTACTGTAAATAACTCCCCCTAGTGCTGCTTATTGGATTCAAGAAAGAGCAGGCAAATTGGTATTTATATTTCCAGTTCTTTGTCTTTCTTATATTGTGCTTTTTATATCCAATAGCTCACATTCTATTCTATTTTCTACTTTATTTGATCGTCATGCAACCAGATTGCTTCTTGGTTAACCCAAGAAAGTGAGAGATTGTGCAAAGTTCTGAATAAAATATTGGCTGAATTGACTCACTTAAGAAATTTTGCATATGTTTCCAAGGAAATATTTATTGAAGTTATACTTCCTCACATATTACTAGAGGATTTTGTGCGATCTATTTTTATGAACATGATATTCTCATATATCAGGAACAAAATTACTAGAATTCGCAGGTACTGAATTTATTCCCCTCTGTTTTGTCTATAAGTATTCTCTAATATTTATGTAATTTCTTACCTGTTCTTTAAATGTTGTAGGACAAATGCAAAAATCATTACATAATAAATTCATTCCATGACACTATTACCATTTTTAAGGGTTGAGTCACTTATATGTACTTGAGCAGCTATATAAATATGTTTAATAGTTAGCCTAGTAAAGCAATAAGAGATTTAAAAAGGTAATGTACAGCTTCTATATATTCAATACTGTATTCCTTGTTATTCACTGTGTTTGTGAGTTGATACCTTGAACAATAAAAGCTATCTGGTTATCCCAAGAGAATGCATATAATTTTTTTTGCCCTTGAATCATAATCAATCATAATCTCATAATCAAAAACGGGAAAAAAACATGGATGTCAAAATATAAAAGATATGCCTTCCTTTTCAATCTGATATTAAATAACTATATAAGTGAGGAATGGATCCATAAGAGCTCATGCAATAAATAGTTTGTCAGCCTCTAAGGAGCCATAACTATACTTATTGTTGACATCGCTAATTTTGTTTTAGTACCCTTCAGACTCAATCTCAACACATTTTCAAGTAATTGCGAAGAATTGGAACATGTGCTGAAATAGAAGACAGAAAGCAAAGAAGCTCCTAATTTTAAAGGTTCTGCTCCAAGCTCAGGTTTTCGCACTGCTCAATTTATAAAGTACATCTATAAATGCCAGATCTCTATGAGACAATATTGTAGCTAGTCATGACCTGGCACTACAACTTGGCAGTTCTCCCTGGGATCTCACTGAGCAACAAGAGGGGTTCAGCTGGAGTAGTTCTGTGGAAATTTGCTCCTCTTGGGTTTAGGTTCCACACCAATTACAGTGCCAAGGCTAGGGAGGATAACTCTAAAATCATTTGTGAGTCCTTGCAAGTGTCCAATAGCACCACTTGAATAAGAGCTGTGGTGACGCAGTGGTTAGAATGCAGTATTGCAGGTTAACTCTGAATTCAACTGCCAGAAGTTCGATCCTCACCAGCTCAAGATTGATTCACCCTTCCATCCTTCCAAGATCAGTAAAATGAGGAGCCAGTTTGTTGGGGGCAATATGCTGACCCTGTAAACCGCTTAGAGAGGGATGGAAAGCACTATAAAGTGGTATATAAGTGCTATTGATATTGAATAACCAGAGAGAGAAGATTAAACCTTGCAGTAGCCAATTTTGGAGCCACCACAGGACCTTCTGTGTTCTCCTAACTTCTAACTGGGACTAGTCACTCAGAAGCAGAACAACTGCAGAACACGGTCTCCACCAGGAAAGTTTACAGGAAATCCAGGAGGATATTAAGATCGATGATATTGAACACAACCACAAGGATGGTAGGATTGGCAGTTCAGATCTCACCAGGCTCAAGGTTGACTCAGCCTTCCATCCTTCCAAAGTGGGTAAAATGAGGACCCAGATTGTTGGGGGCAATAGGCAGACACTGTAAACCACTTACAGAGGGCTATAAAGCACTGTAAAGCGGTATATAAGTCTAAGTGCTATTGCTATTAGGAAGACACATGCCCCACCCTCCAGATTCCAACAATTATTATCCACAGAATGACCAGTGTTGTTTCTGCCTCAGGTCCAAGCCCGAATCCTAACAAAAGGGACGAGTCAAACACATTTCAGATCTCTAAGCATTAGCATTAATTTGTCACCAGAAATTTTCCAAAACGGGATACAGGCAATGATTGGGAATGAGGAGTTAGTGATTAGCTATATTTTTCACATTAATTTATAACTGATTTAATCACAGTTGATTAACCAAATTAATTGACTGATTACAGATACATTAAGCCAAAATGAAACAACCCCTTATGATTTAGGTCAGTGTATAAAGCTAGTAATTGCCTTTAATGTGAAACTAATTCGTTCTTAATGGCCTAAATTCACATAAATTTATTTGCTTCATTTACCCTGGGATTTACCTATAATTATAGAGATTGGACTGTTCATAGTTGGTTAAAGGAAATGATTGTGCCTTCATTGTAAATTTATCATTCATGGCTCTTCAGTCACAATTTTAACCGTCTTATGGTTAAACATGTCATCCAAACCTAGAGGATCCACCTAAGTTTTTAGCTGAGTCTGAAGTCAATTTAAACAGTTTCAAATTTCATGATGAGCAACCATGATTTAGTGTCATATTTATTTTGATTAAGATTTGTTTTAACCTGATTCATGCAAGAAACAGGTTAAATCAGATGTCGCCCACCTGGTGACCTCCAGATATGTTAGGACTAGAACTCCCAAAATTTCTAACAGTATAGTTCAGGAAGGAAGGGTGCAATTCTACCCACTGGGATTTGAAAGCAAATTAACCAGATCAGATCAAAAAGACTATCAAAGACTACTAAAAAAAGAAAAATGACTACCAAATTTCATAAACCAGCAGATTCATTTAAAACCATACTCATTTGCATGGATCAGAGCCAATGATTTCTCATAAAAGAGTCCAAATTTCCAATTTTTGCAAATTTCCCAGAGATTTTGCTTGATCGATCCTTTAATGAAAATCTCTGGTTGAGACTGGCACACAAGTTAACTTATAAGGGGAGAAATCACTGTGTTTCCCCAAAAATAAGACCCTGTCTTATATTTTTTGAACTCCAGAATAAGCATTTGGCCTTATTATCGGGAAGGTCTTATTATTTTGGGGCACATGGAGCAAGATGGGACTGCTCTTGCCGTCTTATCTGATTTCCAGCTCTGTGTTTAAATATTTTTGGGCAGGACTTATTTTCAGGGGGTGGCTTATTTTAGCACATGTTCTCAAAAGCCCAATTGGGCTTATTATCAGGGGACGTCCCATTTTGGGGGAAACAGGGTATTTGGTTCTTTGTATTCTCTGAGCTTATTTCTCATAATCAGGGCACGGAAGTGAATTTGTTGTGTTTGTACTGTAGTTTGACCTACAAGCATTGATTACGGTAATGCTTCTTTCTTGATGGTTTCTTGATTAGGATATAATTTCTTCTCTGATAATTGACCTGGTGCTGTTTTTTGTTTATGAAGTGTTGGTGTTGGTTGACCTTCCTCAGTTCCATCCTCAACCATGCCATGCCTCCTCTTCCACTAATGGAGCACACTGTTCTAGCCACTCCTTGTCCATGCAGTCCCTTCTTTCCCAAATTCCAGCCCATTTCAGTGGTGGCGCAGTGGTTAGAATGCAGTATAGCAGGTTAATTGACTGCTCACTCTGGGAGTTTGATCCTGACTGGCTCAAGGTTGACTCAAGCCTTCCATCCTTCCAAAGTCAGTAAAAATGAGGACTCAGACTGTTGGGGCAATAGGCTGACTCTGTAAATTGCTTAGAGAGGGCTGTAAAACACTGTGAAGCGGTATATAAGTCTAAGTGCTATTGTTATTGCTATTTCAGGATCCCTGACAGCAGTCTTCCCATTGCCTCCTTCTCCTTCCCTTTCTGTTCACCTCAGACACCTGTGCATCCGCTCTCCATTTCTCTGTAGCCCAATGAACCATCTGCTGAAAATGCTTATGGCTATTGCTAACAATAGAACAGTAACCACAGTCTATTTGACTGATTTTTTTTAAAAAGCCGACATATGCTGAATTAAACAAGTCACTTTTGTAAGAATCTGAAGACCTTCCCTTGCATTAGAGCCTGTAGGCAGGCTGCATGTACATATCATGCTAAGCTATGTTTTAACCGTGACTTCTTTGACCAATTTCTAGCTTGTCTTGCTTCCTTTTGCACTTATTGCACTTAAATGGCTATTTAATTTAGTGTCCCAACCAGGAAAATGCCAGGAGACCATAGGCAATGTATGTCTCCTTGTTGGCATATCACATTTGTAACACTTACTTAAGCCACTATTCATGCACCAGGCTAAGCTAAACAAACAAGCTCATTATTGCTTAGTTCAATGTGGGAGCCTTTTGTGAAAATACATTTATATGCTAAGTTATTTACTACAGCCCTGCAGGGAATTTAAAGAGGGAGCCACATGCCTGCAGAAATGCTCCAAGTAACATCATCAGATACATTTAAGGGAAAACAACCTCTCGAAAACTACTATTTCATTGGCTTTCTGTATTTATTCTGCTGCTTCAGCTGGTTCCTTTATCAAGGGCTCTTGACATTATAAATGGCTCCCCACGGCTTGTTTCTATTTAACTTCCCACAGTGACCCTGATGTAGGGTTTTGTACTGGATATTGTAAAAAATTAAAATTGGAAAGTTGAATCCTGCTGCTTGAAAGGAGTCGTCTCTGGGCAGCCCTTCATGGTATTTCCATCTATTTGGCCTTTTTCTCAAGAAAGACAGTAGTTGGATGGTTAGACACCATTTTCCAAATGAGTGAAGCAGGTTCCAACTCAGAAAAAATCAAGGAAGGGTTTCTAATTGTGGTACCCACTGGGTATCATGATGGTGCATGAAACATTTCTTGAGCAGTGTTTTGTGATGCCGATATGGCTGATAAGCCAGATTTTATAACTTTGCTGTGTGCTTTCTGAATCTAGCCAATTGTCAGTTAATAACACACAATTAAACAAACCATAGCATAGCCCTGTGATGGTGAACTTATGGCATGCATGCCACAGGTGGCACATGGAGCCATATCTGTGGGCACACAAGCATTGCCCTAGCTCAGCTCCAGCACACATGCGTGTGCCAGCCAGCTAATTTTCTGGCCTTCCAGGCCCACCGGAAGTTGGGGAACGGGCCATTTCCAGCCTCTGGAGGACTGTTTTTGTCCTCCCCAGGCTCCAAGGAAGCCTCTGGAGCACGGGGAGGGCAAAAACCAGGCCTACTGGGGCTACCATGCCATCGCGTGCCAAAAGCGAGGGGAGCGTGAGGGGGTTGCATGCACAAGCGCGGGGGTGGTGGGGCGTATTGAATTATGGATATGGGCACGTGTGCGCGTGACCCCCCCCACTCCCCCCGCTTTTGGCACTCGATGGCAAAAAGGTTAGCCATCACTGGCATAGCCTGTTGTGTGAACATAGTCACAACATACAGAAGTCACCATTCAAATTATTCCTGCCACCAGCCGAGATGATTCAATATCTGGAAGTTGCACTCGATAACAACGGGAGTTGGTTTACGAGTTGTCCATCCTTTCTCTAAAATGGAGATACAGCACCTGGAGTTGAACCCAGAACAATGTTTCTTGAAATATTTTCTGCACTTGACAATGTTGTTGTAGGACTTAGACCTGGGATATTGTTTTATATTCCATACTTACTTGTTTTATGTTTATTTAATAAAGTATATATTAAAGTATAACTTCGTTATATGTGTTATCATTGAAAGATGAACAAGGTGAGTTGTTTCAGAGGACAAACTCAGAACAATCAAACACAACCATACATTTTTTCATTGAGAAATCTGTATTTATAAACCGAACAGAATTCTTTGCTTCAAAAGGACAAACTAAACCAATCACAGACAATATAAAATTTTCATGGAGAAACCTGTATTTATAAACTAATCAGGATTCATTCTTTCTTGAAAGAAAAAGTTAGGTCACATTTAAGGCACACATTTCAGAGATGCAGAATTTAAAAACCCAAACCACACCTTAGATAGTCATGAAAAAGGAGAAGGTAGACTCGGAGAAGAAATCACAGCAGAACAATAAGTCTATTCAGAAATACATTAACAGAGTCACATTCTTCTCTCTCTCTACTGATGTGGTAGCAAAATTCAATCTTCATTCCTTCCTCTACTGTGCTCTTAGGGATTATCGCAAAGGACGTCTAATAGAGCTGGTGGGCAGCAGACAGAGGAGGCTGCATTGGAGAAATCTTTGTTGATCTATTGTTAAACAAGAATTCTTTTTTTTAAAAGTCCGAGTTGAATTATGGGTCAGACTTGGTGGACACCCTCAAGCAGGGGTGTCAAACATGCGGCCCACGGACCGTATGCGTCATGCACTGGCCACGCCTATTGGTTCAATTGGTTCAATTTATATGTCGCCCTTCTCCGGAGACTCAGGGCGGCTTACAATGCGTTAAGCAATAGCCTTCATACTTCTGTACATTTATACAAAGTCAGCTTATTGCCCCCCACAATCTGGGTCCTCATTCTACCCCCGTTTTAGCAAAGGGGGAAAAAGTCACAATATGTCAAGTGATGACAACGTGATGCTGTGAGTTTGACACCCTTGCCTTTGAATTTGTTAGTTTTTTACATAGTTATTTTGCTATGCATATTACCATAAACTAAGTCTCTCTTTTCTGGGAGAAAAACCTCAATGGCTTAATTCCTGTATCTATCCAAGCAACACGAGGAAGTGTTAACTTTATGCCTTTATGCCAATCTTTCCTTTGCACACTATTTTTACTCAGCAATGATGCTCAGGCTGGAAATAGTGATGTGGTTATTGCATTTATTTATCAATCATTTCTATCCCACCACAATCAAATTATTCACAGCAGCTTCATTATTCAACCAGACTCTATCTTGGAGTGTTTAAACATCTAATTCCTAAATGCTGCTGGTGTGATACAGTATTTGCAACTCGCCTTAATGCCCAGAAGAATTGAATATCCTAATTGTGGTCCTTCCTAAGAGGTACTCATAAAGTTCTAAAAACCAAGGGACATAAAACTGGCAAACTTTCTGAGAGTCAGTGCTTTTTTTTAAATTCCTCTGCACAATACTTCTTTGAGTCAATTAGGAAAGAATGCTACATAATTCATACGTTATCAAAAATGTCTTGTTCTTTATAAATCACTATCAAGACTCCTTGATAAAAGCTAAAAGCAAAAACGAAGTTGTGTTATATGTCTGGGAAGTGTGAAGCTTATTTCCTTGTGGCAAAAGTTAAAACTTTCTTTGATTTCCCTAATCAGGACATAAATCTTTTCCAGAGTACAGTACAGCTAAACAATAATCGTACATCTTTTCCTGCTTCGTACAGCCAGGATACAGATTCCCAAATAACTCTTTCCTTGTACTTATGGGGTATTTCCTGAGAACAGGCACTTTTGCATTCCATGGAGACAGATAATCAGGTTTGATTTAAGAAGAACGCTTGCTAGTCCCAGAACAGCAGCCTGGGACTATTTCTCCTAGGTATAGATAAATCAGCAAACCTGTATGAATGTCTTTTAGTTGGGATGGTTGTCTTCTCAATTATCAATTCCAGTGATTGAAAAAGTTAGGATCTTGCATCAAAACATAGATTTAAAAAGAAAACAACTGAAGAAGTTTAATAATTGCAAGGAGGCCTTAGTTGACTGCGTCTAGCTGGAGCTTGCAGGAGCAAATGACCAGATGATCGAAAGCACATCGTATGACATTTAAAAGGGCAAGTCTTCAACTGCCCTGTTGCACAGCCATTTTGACATTATTTGCTTCCCTCCAGACCAGGGGTCTCCAACCTTGGCAGCTTTAAGACTTGTGGACTTCAACTCCCAGAGCTCCTCAGCCAGCTTTGCTTTGCTAGCTGAGGAACTCTTGGAGTTGAAGTCCACAAGTCTTAAAGTTGCCAAGGTTAGAGACCCCTGCTCCAGACAATCTGGGGTACTTGGATGAGTTACCACCAGGAAATATCAGGGCCCTGGGCTAGGAAATTGAAAAAAACAAAACAAAACACAAAAGCATCCCGGAAGGGGGCAAGGGAAAATCATTTTCATTTCTTTGCACATACGTTCCTAGGTGGACTTGTCCCTGAAGTCACCAGAAGCTAAACTGGACTCAAGCATTAAATATTTTATAACCAGATGTTCACCCACGTAATTCAATCAATGATTCTGGATGACATCCCTTAATCATGAGACAGCATATCTGTTTGTATCTGAACAAACTATCCGGTGATCTTATTTGTTTCTTCAAGGTAGCAGTTTCCCTTTCCTCCTTTCTGAAACAAACTGATAGTGAAGACAAAACCCTCAACTTCATGCCTGAATGAAAAACAAAAAACCAGCACACGGTAACAACAAAACCGATGTGAACAAGTTAATAAGAATCGCTGGAATAACAAAATTTGCAAACATTAATATTTTGCAATAAAGACTACCTGAGAATCCCACCCTAGTATGGCCACATGAAAGGGACTTTGCAGAAGCTGGAACAAAATCCTCCATAAGAACTCGTCAAGGGGAAGGTGATGTGGAATTTCTCCCAGAAAAATAATACGAGCAGATTCATTTTCTCCTTTAATTCCCTAGTTTTTGAAGCAAGGGCTCTTACCGCAGGCTAACAGGGAGCAGTAGATAGCTGTCTTCTTAGACTAAGACAGAGGACATAAGGTTTGCAAAGACTTACCCACTGAGGTGGAAAGAATCAAAATCTACAATTTCCTGATGATTGATGGAATTGACTATGTGGGCTGACTTTAGCTTGAAGACTGTTAAGAGTTCGGTTTCTTAAAAAGGCAGGGGGGTTTTTTGGCTTTAGGCTCACATCACTGTTTCTCAACCGTGGCAATCTGAAGATGTGTGGACTTCAACTCTCAGAATTCCCCAGCCAGCATTGCTTTGTAAAAGGCTCTGTTGAATCAGGTTGCTTGTCTTGATTACTGT
Source organism: Stegonotus admiraltiensis (assembly GCA_032468215.1). Classification (NCBI taxonomy): domain Eukaryota; kingdom Metazoa; phylum Chordata; class Lepidosauria; order Squamata; family Colubridae; genus Stegonotus; species Stegonotus admiraltiensis. The sequence goes on from JANHZT010003042.1 coordinate 114,641, forward strand.
GATCATTGCTGTAAAGTTAAGAAGGCCATTTGTGGGACTCTATGAAATTAATGGTCATTGTTTGATATATGTATGTGCATTTACACATTTATATACATATGCACACCAGTGGTGGGTTTCAATTTTTTTTACGACCGGTTCTGTGGGTGAAGCTTGGTGGGCGTGGCATGGCTTGGTGGGCGTGGCAGTGGAAGGATACTGTAAAATCTCCATTCCCTCCCCAATCCAGGGGAAGGTTACTGCAAAATCCCCATTTCCTCCTGATCAGCTGGGACTTGGGAGGCAAAGAATAGATGGGGGTAGGGCCAGTCAGAGATGGTATTTATCGGTTCTCTGACCTATTCAAAATTTCTGCTACCGGTTCTCCAGAACTGGTCAGAACCTGTTGGAACCCGCCTCTGATACACATGCATGCATATCAGTGGTGGGTTACCCTCGGTTCGGGCTGGTTCGCAAGAACTGGTAGTAAAACCAGCGGGAGGCCCCGCCCACCACCCCAGATGTCATCATTGGTGATTTGCACATGCGCAGAAGCTTCCCTTTGCAAACCGGTAGTAAAGGTAAGTAGAAACACCCCTGATGCATATACTCCTCAGTTAGGACGTTGTGCTCTTAATTTAAGGCAGTGTTTCTCATGCTTGAGAACTTTAAGAAGTGTGGACTTCAACTCCCAAAATTCCCTATCCATTATGCTGATTGGTGAATTTTGGGAGTTGAAGTCCACACCTCTTAAAGTCGCTAAGATTGAAAAACACTGATCTAAGGTGATCATAAACTTTTCAAATAGGGACTCCACATTCAGCCTCATATAAAATTTGCCATCAAGAAATTGACTGATTGGCTTCCTTTTCTTACATGGATGCAAACCACTTTTCTATTTGAAAACTCAATCCCAAAGTATAACTTATTAAATAATTTTACAAACAATAATATTCAAAAAAAAAATCTCTTAGAATGCTTTATAATACATTAAAATAAAATAAAAACTGAAATCAACTAAAAATAGTAAGAATGCACAATAAATTAAAAAAAAAGTATATTAAAGCCGTTGAAGTCTATGGAGTCTTGCTTCTTAGTACCGATGTCTGGGACTGAAGTGTCAGTCAATCTCCCAAGTATTAACAGAGGGAATTCAAGGAAGAGCAGGTAGTTTCATGGTCATATTCCTATCTACAGTACCACTCCTATGATTATCATGATTAACCCACGTGTCTGCCAAAAATAATTTCAAATCCCAGCAAGATTTCAGATGCGGTTTGACTATCAGTCTACCAAATAACCTGTTGATTGGGACAAAAAAATAGATTTTTTTTCGTAGTCCTGAGTAGAACATAAGAATACAAAAGGGAAAAAAAAAGAAAAAATAAAGTATGAAGAGAAATTCCTTAATATATCTTGCATTCTATGCAAAGATCAAAGAATTGATTGACTTTAGTCCAAAGGATTCAATTTTAGGGGGTTTTTTTGGTTGTTAAATTACCTCAAAAAAAGAGACCATTGTCTTTAAAAAGAGGGTATAATCCTCTTGTAACACGCTATGTAAGGCATTTCAGTTCTGGCACCTTTCTGTTTTAGTCATTCACAATATTATTTTGTTTTTTGGTGATAGACAATTTGTCCTTCAAACATTGTAGATCCTTCAGGATTTTAGACATCATGGAAGCCTGTATTAATTCAATTATTAATCCATTTGTTTTTCAACACCAGTGCTTTTTAAAAAGTTTTGCTGTGAATGAATTGAAAGCACTCTGGGTTGTTTTTTTTTTTTAAAAAATCCATACAAAGAAGGCACCATAAAGAGACTCTTCAGTGAGCAAAGACTGTGATATGCTGGTGAGAACGTTTTTCACACTCTGAAAATCAACTATTTGGACAGAAGATTGTGGAAAACAGGATCATTCTCTTGCTAGTTCTTTCCAGCGGTTAAATGAAAAACTCCCCATTTTGTCTTGTTTGTTTGTTTGTTGTTTGTTTTGCCTCAGCATCAAAATTCGTGCTGTGATCGCTGTGGAAAAGAGAATGAGTGTCTTCTTAGCGATGTGTCCAGACAAAATGCAAAATGGGATTCAGAAGTGGAAAAGATGTGTCAGATCTTCGGCACACGTCGATTCCACATGCCCCTCCTGGAATGGTAGTGGTGGAAGAAATTCCTGATATAAAGTCGGTCCACCTCCAGGCCTGCCTGAAATACCCTGTAAGAGAAGGTGGAGGAAATTTCAATATTTATTTATCAAATTTATATAGCATCCCATCTCCTGACAAGTGATTTTGGATGATGTAAAGTGATGTAAGAATACAATCGGCATCATTTCTGACCTACTGTTTACAGTTAGACCTCAACTTAGTACCAGAATTGGGACCAGAATTTGAATTTCCAAGTAAGGCGGTTGTTAAATGAATCATGCTGGATTTGATGACATTTTTTGCCATTGTTGTTAAGGGAATCATGTGGTCGTTAAGCCAACCCAGCCTCTCCCATTCATTTTGCTTGTCAAAGGGTCATAAATGGTGATCGCATAAACCGGGGATGCTTATAAATTATTATAAACATTTATGATATTATTTATAAATACATGCCTATTGGCAAGTGCCTCAATTCTGATCACATGACCATGGGGATATTACAATGGTTGTATGAGCGAGGATTCATTGTGACTTTTTTCAGTGCTATTTTAACTTTGAATAGTCGCAAAAAAAGTAGTTTATACGTACGTTGAGGACTGCCTCTATAGATCTTGGGTGCTAACAGTTACACTGTAAACTGTTATGTGATTCGTTTGTTTTGGGTTTAAACATAGCTACTGTTAAGGATATTGTTGTGTTTACAACCAGCAGAGCACAGAGCACATGGAAACAGTGCTGAGAGCAATGATGAATAAAATGCATACAAACTGGTTTATCAAAATGTTTTACTTTGTAGTGAAAAACAATCTCATAGTCTTTAATCAATCCAAGTCTTAGCCAATCATAATCAGTCCAGAG
>JANHZT010003042.1:120972-132062 GCA_032468215.1 Stegonotus admiraltiensis
TGCTTTTAAAAGCCTCTGATGATCCCAGCTGAGCCACGCGATCATCAGAGGCTTTTTTTTTTACTTTTAAAAGCATTCAGCTGAAGAGATTGTAGAAAAAATGCTTTAAAATTTTTAAATTTAAAAGCTGGGCTTTGGGGGGGGAGGAATTTTTGCTACTGGTTCTCCAAACCACCTGCCACCATCGCTACCGGATCGGGCAATCCGGTCCGAACTGGGAGCATTTCACCCCTGGTCTGAAGGCTGGGTTAGACTTCTCCATCACTGCACATCACTGAACCACCGTTCAGAGATGGTTGCATAGCTGTTGCATTCATATTTCTGTGAATGTTAATGTTCTGGCCAAGGGACACTCAAACTGCAAAGCACCAAGAGGAAGTAGGCTCAACCAATTAGCATGCAGGACGTGTGCAGATTGGGATTTGCATCGGCCTGTTTTCAACTATTTGCAACTGATGCTTACCTATCAACCCTTTTGTAGTGTAGGTATGCGTTGACGCCTACGTGCAGTTGTGGACAAATCTAAATCAAGCTTTAGGGAGGTGGGTGAGGCTGCCACTTTGCAGAATCATCTCCTCCAATTAGGCCACGGGCTTCTACTCTATTTCTACTCTGACTGCTGAAGAGAATATTCCCTATCTTGTCTATTGGTTTTGTTCCAGTATAGAAATGTAAACCTAGCAAGTCTTTCCGTATGTATAGAATCCCACCACAGGACAAGCATCTCTTGAAAATGCAGAAAATATTTTGAGAAAGCTTGTAGGAAACAAAAGTTCTTTCCATTTTTTTCTTAATTGCTGAAATATTGCAATTTTCAATGTTAACATTGAAAAGTTTAATAATCTAATTGTTAAGGTTAATTTTTCTTTGGCTTGTCCATTGCCTTTTCTCCATTCCTTAGAAAAGGCATTTTCCCCTATTTTCCAATCTTCTTCTGAATAACTGATTGTCTCTAGACTAAACATCATCTTTTTAAAAAGAACTACTGTATCTATTCATTTGATTTTATTCAATTCATGAGCCATCTGACTCCCAACTGATTCTGGGAAGCTCAAAATGTGATAAACAATAAAAATACAATACAGAACAAAACAAAACACAGTTCTAACTGGAGCTGACATTTTATTTGGAAATCATTGTGCTAAGGTGATTATCTTTAAATGCCTTTTTCTTACAGTTGTAGCCATATAATAGTCTACATTACAAAACTCTTACCACTCACCCTGACTTTGTCTATGCCAGCCTGCAAACCTTTAGACCTCTCAAAATTCCCAGACAATCGCAAGTATTGGTAGCTGGAGAGAAGTGAGAGAAAATGGAAGTTATAACAGAGTGACAGAGTGGGCTGTGCAAGTTCTTGCAATCCTTTCTCAAATCTGTAATAAATCACCGTCTGTTTTAAAATAAAGCTGTTTCGTAATTTTAGTCTTCCATCCATAAAATTAAAAATCTGAAAGTAGGGTTGTGACCATGGGTGGGTTCTACTTACCTTTACCACCGGTTTACAATTGGATCGCGCGGGTGTGCTCACTTCACTCGTGCACATGCCTTGCTTCTGCACATGCGCAAAAGCTTCTGCGCATATGCAGATCACTGATGATGACATCTGGGGCAGTGGGTGGGGACTTCCACCAGTTTTACTACCGGTTCTTGGGAACCGGTCCAAAGTAGGGGTAACCCACCACTGGTTGTTGTCATTCCTACAAGCAAGAGGATGTAATACTGGCAAGGTAAATTTGCTGCACCTCACTCAGGGGTGGGATTCTACCAGTTTGGACCAGTTTGGGAGAACCGGTAGCTCCAACGATCAGCTTGGAGTGAGCTGGTTTGCTCCGACGATCAGGTGGGCCTGCCTGCCCGCCCCTGCACTTTACTGGCATATATCTTCTGAGCTGACTTGCATGGCAGAGTGGATTGCCACGCCTCAGCTGTGTTACTCCCCAGCAGTAATGCGGAAGGTAAGTTTTTGTAAAACTGCGAAGCATGTAATCGCCGAACCGGTTTGTACCCACCACTGACCTCATTGTGAGTAAATACAGCAAGTGAAATGTTACAAGTGAAAGGAGTCAGTTATAGGTAGAATTAACTGGATGACTCAGATGAAGTCTTTAGGACCAAGGTAAGTGTTTTTTTCTTCCAATCATCAACAATTTATAACATGGTTAAGTCTACAATCCTAATAGATACGGTGGGATTTCACTGAACATTCTCTGATATTGTAAAAACTCATGTAAGACTAAACATGTTTCAAGATTTGGCATTCTCAAGAAATATTCAATCATTTTTGGAGATGATTCTAAATGCTGAGTTAATCATGCATAAATCTAGAACCGCCTGCCTTGAGTTGAGGGTGTCCTTATTTTGAATTCAACAAGAAACTCCAAACTGGTTAGTGATCTAATCCAGCGCTCCAGAATGGAAATGGGTGATAAAAGAGAAATTCATAGCCTTAGAAATCAGTGGAACTTCTTTCACTAATGCATTTCATTACGGCATCAACTTTTTATAGGCTTGGTATAGGGTGACTTCGGTTTCTACTTGAAAATATGTTTCCTAAAGGAAATAGATCCTTACCTACGCAAGGTGGACTGTTTCAGAGCTTTTTCCACATCCATGTCATCACTGCTGTAGTCTACGATGATGACATTGAAATAGGGGTCCTTAGTAATCCTAAAGAGCTCTTCCATGTCAAAAATGAACTGTTTCACCCAGCGGGCCTGATTTTTCACTGATCGAGAGAAGAAGGAAAAGAAGAGAATCAAAGCAAGATCAGCATTAAGATTGGACTGAGCTGCCACAAATACAAGGTTAGGCACAAGGCTTAGTGCCAAATTAAATATTTTATACACATAGTCCTTGACTTACAACCTATCGTTCGGTGATCACTTGAAGTTACAATGGTACCAAAAGAAGAGACTTATGACCATTTTTCGCACTTACGATGGTTGCAGCATCCCCACAGGCATGAGATCAAAATTCAGACACTTGGCAACTGTATTTACGTATGATGGTTGCAGTGTCCCAAAGTCACATGTTCCCCTTTTGTGATCTTCTGACCAGCAAAGTCAATGGGGGAAGCTAGATTCCCTATACAAGTGTGTTGCTAACTCAACAACTGCAATGATTCAGTTAACAACGATGGCAAGGAAGGTTTTAAAATGGGGCAAAACTCACTAAACAACAGTCTCGCTAAGCAGCGGAAATGTTGGGCTCAATTGTGATCCTAATTCAAGGACTACTTGTATGTATAATACAGTACTTGCAGCTCCTGTTAAATCAGCAGGTGGGGATCATGGTCCAGTGTGGCTGTGCTCAACATCAGCTAATGTGCCAGTTGTGACCTCACTTGAGACTTAAAAAAAACCTGGCACTGCCTCACACTTTCATTAAAAGCCTGGGAACCAGATCCAGCCCACGGGGTGCTTAGTTCTCGCCCATGGGGCTTCCCTGGAAACAGCAAAGGACCGGCCCACGGTGCCTCTGCCAGTGAAAATGAAGCTCAGGAGGGCAGCCATCCCAAGCTCCATTTTCGCTGGCAGAAGGTTGCAGGGCGCTGTCGCAGGTGAAAACGGAGCTCGGGAGCCCGTTTTCGCTGGCAGAGCGCTCGAGCCACCACAGGCGCCCCCGACACAAGTGATGTCGAGCTGGCTACATCCACCCCGGCCCCCTGAGGTCAAACACAACCTTGATGCAGCTCTCAATGAAATCGAGTTTGACACCCCTGGGCTAAAGCATCAGACCTTACATGGGGTGCTTTAAAGGCCACCTGGAAATTTTGGTTGGTGCAAAATGCATTGCCTTGGAAATGTTGCTTTTCAGTCAGTGGGTCGGCCTCTGGAATTACCTCCCGCTGGGAGGTTTGGGTGATATTATAATCTGGACAAAACTGAAAAAAATATTTTCAAAGTTCTTCGGGGTGCGATGTGAGGTCGTCTGTTATTGTTTTAATTGCATTTTCTGCATATTTTTAGTGCGACAAATAGTCAGATACCAAGTATCCAAATATTAGGATGGCTCAGTACTAATATTTAAAGTTTAAAGAGCCGTGGTGGCGCAGTGGTTAAAATACAGTAGTGCAGGGTTAATTCACTGCTCACTCCAGGAGTTTGGATCTCACCAGGCTCAAGGTTGACTTAGCCTTCCATCCTTCCGAGATGGCTAATGAGGACCCAGATTGTTGGGGGCAATAGGCTGACTCTGTAAACCTCTTAGAGAGGGCTGTAAAAGCACTGTGAAGCGGTCTAAGTGCTATTAATATGTGCCCTCTATCATTTGAAAGAGAATTCTGAGTACGAGATGTATGACTTTGAAAGAACAGGATAGAGACAGCAGCATTTACAAGAGTAACTGGAGTTGCCGAATGTAAATCTAACATAAATCATGATGACTTAAATCTAGGAACAAATTGTGGCAGAGGCCTTTCATTCTCTTATTTTGAACAGCTAATTAAATCTAATTCTAATAGAAGAGAATATCTGTAGCTCAGGGTTGAACTGTGGGGTCCCTGGTGCTGTCTGAGCACCAATCATTCCATAAATACAATTCCTCCTGGTTAAAGGGAGGACAGCCAAGTCTATTGTTATTCTAGCAACACACACACCATTCTGTTCACTTAAAAGATATCAATTCTGTCCCATTACCGGGCACTATAAAGTGGACAACCGCACGGTGGTTCCATAAGAAGTTTATCGGCCAGCAGAGCACAAGCTCATCCCTGCTGGTCATCAGGTGACGTTGGTTGCCCCTCACCAACTCCTTCATATTGGCCTCCTCCTCTCCGTTGCTGTCTCCATGCCAGCCACGTGCGTAGACATACTCTGAGAAACGGACTCGACGTTCTCCCTGCTCCAACAGTTCCAGCTCCAGAAAGTAACGGCTGCCCCTTAGGTAGTCTTGACGCTTCTCCACGTTCACGATGCGCTCTAACTGGAACCGCCTGGAAATGAGAGCACTCTAGTTTAGATTTTGGGGTTAGGGCTGGGGCCCACCAAGCATAGCTCCACTGCCCTGATGTTCAGCAAGTATCTTCCATGTATTTTCTGCTTGATTTAGTTCAGTTTGGATATCCTTAAGACCCCCATTATATTATCTTTTCTAAATATCTACCCTGTTTCCCCTAAAATAAGACATCCCCTGATAATAAGCCCAATCGGGCTTTTGAGCACATGCACTAAAATACCCACCCCCGAAAATAAGTCCTCCCCAAAAATATTTAAATGCACGTGCAGCCGGTCCCCGCTATTTTCTCTGGTTTCTTCCACGCGCCCCAAAATAATAAGACCTCTCCGAAAATAAAGCCAAGTGCTTATTTCAGGGTTCCAAAAAATATAAGACAGGGTCTTATTTTCGGGGAAACACGGTATTGTTGTTTTCTACCCACTTTAGGGAATATCATCATGCAGCAGGTAAAAACATGCACTGGGTTCGTTAAAATGGGGCATCTGCTATAACTTTTTACTTGCTTTGGCATTCAGCATCTCATGATTCGAATATGGTCTAATTGACTATTAGACAATATTGACTAATATTCAGAGGTGGGATTCAGCCGGTTCTGTCCGGTTTGGGCGAACTGATAGTGGAGATGGCGTGATGCTCCGCCCACCTGCCCAGATGTAATGCGCGAGAGCTCACATATGCAAACTGGTAGAGAAGGTAAGTGAATCCCACCTCTGCTAATATTGACTAATATTCTACTATTATTTGACTAATCCATATAAGCAAATTATTCGTGGCCTTTTCCTTCTGTGGATTAACGAAGAAAAAGGATAAGGCAATCTTAATGCCTCAGCTGATTGCACAGATCTAAATCCTGAAAGAAGTGAAACTGTTTATGTTATTCTCTTAGCACACTTCATTTGTCAGCAGAACAATTGCAATGATCTGTGAGGAGGACCTTGGGAGAAAGGGAAAAGGAAAATTGCCTAGGGAACAGTCAAATAAGAGAGGGCATGGCCTTCAGTTGTAAACTGGGCGGAGAAAGAAATATATATATATATATATCTGTTTATGCATATGTATATGTGTGTGTATGTGTATGTATGTATATATATTAAATGTTCTTCTGTCGAAGCCCCTGGTCTACCCCAATATGGGAGGGAGCATACTGCTTCCCTTTCGCCTTTCAGCTGCAATCAATATGGGAGGGAGCAGTATGCTCCCTCCCACATTGGGGTAGACCAGGGGCTTCGACAGAAGAACACTTGATCTCTCCCCTGGCTCAAGCAGATAAAGGGAGGATAACTTGTGGCTCAGAGGTTAATACAACTGCTTAATATGCAGGCAGCCCAAGTTTGAATCCGAGTAAGGGTATGGCTAGCTGATGAGAGCTAAATAGCTTGTATATATAGAATACAAGCTATTTAGAATTTAATTTTTCATGGGGGCCAGTGTGCTTACAGTAAAAAATGACAATAAAGGTTATCTTATCTTATCTTGGTCTGCCAACTAGAAATGTCTGAATATTAGAAACAAAAGTAAAGCCCCCTTACTCTACATGCCTTACTTCCTAAGACTTTAATAAAACATCATCACATTGAGATCCGAAGTTACTCCTAACTACTTATTTAGGCCTATATAGTGCATAATGAAATCCCATTTCATGTTGCGTACTACAGTTCTCAATCTGTAAAGATCAGAGCAGCTGCAAGATCCCTTCCATCTTACCCTTTGGTCTTCTGGTCCAGTTTTTTAAGGAATACTTGAACAACCATTAAGGCTTCCTTCTCCTTTAAGTGCAGGTTCCCAGAAGTGTTACACCTCAAATCAATCCAGTCTGACCGTAAAATTTGGAAGTCTACATTGCTGGCCTTGAAAGTCTGCTTCCAATTCACTACTGGGTCATAGAGAAGAGGAGGAGCAGCAAATATGTCATCTTCGTTTTCTTCTTCTTCTTCTTCCACTACTGTAACATACTCTTCGTTTCGGGTTGCTTGGTGGGAAGAATCAGTCCTGACTTGCTGCTTGGAATCTAAATCCCTCGTGCCAATAATGACATTAGCGGCATCAGCGGCTTTATGTTGGGCTATGTAGGAATCTACTTGATTAAGCCATAGGTCCTCATGCATAGTTTCCTCTTCAACTTTTTGGGGGTCCCTTCCAGTTTTGATGGTATCCAGTAACGCTTTTTGGTTTCTGCTTGCACTGAAGCCTAACTGAGCTTGACTGGCTTCTCCTATTGAATTCCCACGTTCCTTAGTCCCCTTGGGTCTTTTGTCAGTCTGCAAATCCTTGCCTCCTGCTTTCCTTTTGGTTGTTGATCTGTGGACATTTCTGTCCTGATCGGGAAGGTTTGGAAAGTTTGCACTGAATATCAGATGGGAGGTCTTTGGTGTAGAATAACTTTCTGCTTTGCCTTCATCGCTCTTCTCGTCTTTCTTCTGCCTTTTTTTGGTAACTGACAAGATAGTCCGATGTTTCTGAACGGAATTGGCAAAATCATTGCCGTCGTGATCAGCTGCCCCGTGGTCTTCTCCGGTCTTTATCTCTGCTGCTTCTGGATCTGCATATTGAGGTTCACCAAAACTGTCCTCTACATAAGATGAAAGAAATTATAGTTACCAAATATCCATTTTTTCTTGCTCTTATCTATATTCAGTACTCTAAGGCACTTAAATCATTGAACATAAAACCTCTAAGTATATTACATAAATATCATCGTACTGAAATAACAAATTGTACCAAAACCTAGGAGGAACAGATGGCCTACATGGCTAGATTTAATAATGTGTTTAACCATTGAGCTGGCTCTATCTTAACACTTCATGAATATATTTTTAGATTCTTCAAATGTCTCTCATTTCATTGCCAGTCTGTATATTCTCTTCTAGTTCTACTAGCACTCACCTATTTTGGGTTGTACTTCATTGTATCTTCTAGTAGTTAGGTTTCACCAATAACATGTTATTTAAAAATAAATAATAAAATTACACATCTTGTGTCTTGTTATTTTGTCTCCAAGTTTTGATTAAGCAACGAAGTTAACCTTTGTTGCTCACTTTCTTGCTTCAATTCAGTCTGAAAGTGTTATTGTTTCTTAAGCTAAGAGATGCATAAAACTTTTCGGATAGTGTTGTAAAAAGTAGGAGACAGCTATTGTTGTATTGAGTACAAAACTGAAGTGCTGCAAAAAGAACCCTGTGTTTTCTCATTTGACTAGAGATAATGCGTCCCAAGTATCTACATTAAAGGTGCTGAAGGTAATCTACAAAAGCCTCCAGGGAACTTCCCCACCTATTTATATACTCTCTATATAGCATGCAGGTAGTGCTTGACTTATGACTGTTAATTTAAAGACAGCTTAAAGGAGCGATGCGGTGGCCTAGAGATGGAGCTTTCAGCTCACAATCAGAAGGCTGTGAGTTCGATCCTAGGTAAGGTAAAGGTTCCCCTTGCACATATGTGCTAGTTGTTCCTGACTTTAGGGGGTGGTGCTCATCTCCGTTTCAAAGCCGAAGAGCCAGCGCTGTCTGAAGATGTCTCCGTGGTCATGTGGCCAGCATGACTAAATGCCAAAGGCGCACGGAACGCTGTTACTTTCACACTAAAGGTGGTCCCTATTTTTCTACTTGCATTTTTTACGTGCTTTCAAACTGCTAGGTTGGCAGAAGCTGGGACAAGTAACAGGAGCTCACCCCATTATGTGGCACTAGGGATTCAAACCACTGAACTGCTGACCTGTCGATCAACAAGCTCAGTGTCTTAGCCTCTAAGCCACCACATCTCTTGATCCTAGGTAGAGGCAGATATTTCTCTCTCTGGGCACACCGAGAATATTTCTGCTGAACAAAACTCCGCATTGGCGACAGGAAGGACATCCAGCCATTAAAACACTCCGCTAGCTCCATTCAATTGCCCACCCCGCAAGGGATTATGGAGTCGATGAATGATGATTTAAAGACAGTTTAAAGATATGACAAGCTGATAAAAAGTGATTTATGGACCATTCTTAAAGTTACGACCATTGCAACAATCCCCCAATTTGAGTGCTTGGCAACTGACTTTCATTCATTATAGTTGCAACATCTTGCAGTACAAAATTGCAATTTGTGACTTTCTCAGCCAGCTTCTCACAAGCAAAGTCAATTGAGGAAACCAAATTCACTTAATGACTGCATGATGCACGTAGCAACTATGGTTTAATGACCATGGTAAAAATGGTCATAGAATTGGGTCCAGTCATATGATGATTCACTTGCCTGTGCTCATATCAACAGCATTTAAAGTTTTGCTATACATACAGTATACAGTAAGTAAATGAAACTAATTCATATATATATATATATATATTATTCTGGCTTCAGCAACTATTCTCAGGAAGGAAATCCCTTAAAACCATAATGTCTCTCCATCCAGAAAATATTATACAGTTCAGAAAAACGATACCCTAATTTTCATTTACAAACTAGTTGTGCTAAAACTATATAATATATTCGATTTCACCGAATCTTTGATAGGATTTCACTTTTATTTTTAAACATTAGTGTTTAAATTAAAAAACAACAACAACCCTAGAATACAGCTTCTGTAAGAGTGGCCACTTTGCTCATTGTAAGACTCCAGAAATAAGATACTTCCACAGTATAAATTGTGCTTCGGTTGCTGTTTACAAGGGAAAAAGTGAAGGCATTCTCAATTTTTGTGTTGATGTATTTTTTTGTATTTTGAACAAAGAATATCCGAACGTCTTGTCCAAATAAGTAATTTATTCTTGGTGGATGCCAGAGATAAAGAATCAAACACAATGCTAGACTAGATAATTAGGTTTAATCTAATGCTAAATGCTAATGCATTTTTTAAATCAATAATCAGCCTTAAAGCACAAAAGGGAGAAAGATAAAGCAAGCTTCCACATTTGACATAAAGATACATACCTTCTTTTTTTGATTCATCTTCTGGTGGATCCATTTGCATGTATTTAGAAAATCCAAACCTGCAAGAATTGTGCCAATTACTTCACATGGCCAGCATTCAATATCCCCTCCTTGACATAAATAATAAAAATAAATAAATAAAATATGACCAGTGGTGGGTTGCCTATAGAACTGGTAGTAAAACTGGCAGGAGGCTCCGCCCACCGACCCCAACGTCATCAGAAAGCTTCTGCACATGTGCAGAAGAGCATGCGAGCGGCCCCATTGCAAACCAGTAGTAAAGGTAGGTAGAACCCACCCCTGCATATGACCATAATAGTGCCTGCCCAGTATGGTCATATGTTACGAAATGGGTCAGGCAACCAACTCAATTTTAATTTTTAATTTTTTGAGACAACCAGACTGCAGCAGTCATTAAACAAACATTGCAGTTGTTAAGTGAACTCATTGTCTGCTATGGAACTACTTTGGCAAAACCATCATAAAACACAGTTACAGGACCGTGGGACGCTGCCAATGGCCATAAATACAACCACGCTGTGGAGCACCTGAAGTGCGGTCACATGACCCGGTGAGAGGAGGTGTAATTTAGGCACTTCAGAACCATGTTGTAAATGCCCCCCCCCCCCGAGAAATTGTAACTTTCAATAGTCATTATGTGACCGGTCATAAGAGGAGGACTACTTGTAATTCTTCAGCTTCTGGGAACTATTTTATGCAACCAAGAGAATCGATTGATGACAATTTTCCCAAAATGTGCCACTTTCAAGCTTCAAACAAGCAGTTGTATTGTTTTGCCTTCTGATGTCCGAGAATTGAAAAGACTTATATGCACTGTTAAAATTTTGTTTTCTGATTTAAAATAGTGAGAATCCATTTGTCAGGGATTTGTGGCTAGGACTGGTGACCCTCTTTCTGAGTTTGTCCCTGCCTGAGATAAATGTTTCATAAGCATCAAAAATTAGCTGATGCAGTAAAAAAACCAACATTTTAATGGTGCATAAGTCTTTTCAATCTGCTTTTAGATTTAATACACTATCAGTCATTCTCTTATCAGTCATTGGCTTATGTGGGTATATGCATAATGGTTATCTTTTGAGAGCTGAATGCAACGAAATTTTATTTTAATGTATGCAGATTAATATACATTTAAAGTGACAATAAAGATTCTATTCTATTCTATTCTATTCTATTCTATTCTATTCTATTCTATTCTATTCT
>JANHZT010003045.1:18598-42016 GCA_032468215.1 Stegonotus admiraltiensis
CAACTAAAAAACAACAATATGCAATTTAAAAACAATATAAAAGAATTAAATAATTTGGCTCTAATTTAAAACCCCATTGTAAAACAGTTTGCTAATTTAAAACAGTTCGAAAAAAGGGGGTTAGGCCAGTTATTATTAACTTATTATTAAGTTATTTCAAGAGTAGGAGAAATACATTATTATTATACAGTATAAGTTATGAGCAGAGCTATTGTGTTGGCAGTGTCTGAATGTCATTGTTGAACTCTTTAGGACTATACAAACATTTCTTGCAGAATCTGGATTTAAGCAGTATCTACTTAAAAATGTTCAAGTTATATAGATATCTTGAAACTGATGTGTCAATCCACATCCAGCTAATTTTAAAAACTTTTCTAGACTTAAACCATAAAAATGGTATAAGACCTCTTCCAGGGAGATGCAATTCTAAATCTTAGAAAACTTTTTCAAGATACTAATTGTAATTTTATAGACGTTGCTTGTGTGACCCAAGGTTTTGTTTGCTGGAATATGTGTTTTGTATTTGATTTGTTGTAATCCCTGATGAACTCCTTATACTTGCCATAAATTATGTCCAAAATTCCTATGTTTGCTTTTCTAGTTAGTTTCCTAATATATTTTTTGCAGTTTGCTCCAACGTATTTTTTCTATATATGCTCATTTTCTTTAATAGGCAGTTTTGGGGGAAAAAATCCAGTTCACTTGTAAAATTTAGAAGAGTTGCTAGAAAAGATTGTATTAATATTCACGTTGAACATTATTTCTCTCCATCCCTATAAACAAAATGGACATTAGGTGCAGTAGTCCAAATAAAATTTAGTACTCCTGGTAAAGTCCTTGCTAATGAAAATAGCTGCATAGATTCCTAGAAAGAACTAGGTAGAAGGTTTTTTTTTACAAGATCTTGCTATCTTCTCAGTGAATTCATATGGAAAGTATTGTATATTGTGTAGGAATCATGCATTTCAGTACATCTAAGTCAGTGATGGCTAACCTTTTTGCCATCATGTGCCAAAAGCAGGGGGAGAGTGGTGGGATCACACACACGCGTGCCCACATCCATAATTCTATCCCCTCCCCCCGTGCTCTCCCCGCTTTTGGCACACGATGGCATGGTGGGCCTGGTAGGCCCGTTTTTTGCTCTTCCCAGGCTCGAGCCTTCTAGGAGCCTGAGGAGGGCAAAAACGGCCTTCCCCACCCATCCCCAGAGGCCCTCCAGAGGCCAGAAACTGTGTTTCCTGACTTCTGGTGGGCCCAGAAGGCCCGAAAATCAGCTGGCTGGTGCACGTATGTGTGCGGGAGCTGAGCTCGTGTGCCCACCGATATGGCTCCACGTGCCACCTGTGGCACCCGTGCCATAGGTTCGCCATCACGGATCTAGATTTTCTTTTTTTATGCTATTAGTTACAACAGTGCTAAGGTGCTAGTAATCCCAGTTCATAAACTGAAGACCAAACAAATTGCAGAACTCAGTTAATTAGCATTCATAAAATAAGAATGTATGGCCTCAGTGACATGCATTGATACTTTTAATCTTTTAAACTATTAATCTTGTTTGCTTAACTCTTCAGATGGTAGGCAGAATAGAAATATTGTAAATAAATTGGTTTTATGAGTTCGGAACCATGTTTTGAAAAATGTATAATGTGGCATACCATACGGGTTTCCCTCGATTTACCATGGTTTGTTTAGTGAACATTTGAAAAGTGGCATTGGAGAAAGTGGTTTATGACTGTTTTTCGTTGCAGAGTCCCCATGGTCATGTGACCAACATTTGGATGCTTGGTAACTGGTTAATATTTATGATGTTTGCAATGTCCCAGGATCATGTGATCACCTTTTGCAACCTTTTGACAAAGTCCATGGGGAAGCCAAATTCACATAATAACTGTGTTACCAAGTTGACAGCTGCAGCGATTCACTTAACAAATGTTTCAAGATAAGTGGAGCAAAACTCACTTAACAAATGTCTTGCTTAGCAGCTTGAATTTTGGGCTCAATTGTGATTGTAAGTCGAGGACTACCTAGACTATATTTGAATAATTCCCTTATGAGCTCTAATTTCTATGATATGATGGATGTAAGCTGAGGAAAAAATAAAAAAGTAACAATTTTAGGAAATCTTTGCCTTCCTTATGAATAAAGTTTACATAGAAGCAACAGATACCACTGGATTTTTCCACTGGATTTTCCTACTGGATTTTCCTTTACTTCTTTATATATTTCTTGACTTTAATAACATTTGTAGTGGTAAAATGGTTAAAATCTTTTTATCTTTTTATTTATATTGATGAGCCACAGTGGCAGAATGGTCAGAGTGCTGTACTGCAGGCTACTTCTGCTGCCTGCTGGTGCCTGCAGTTTGGCAGTTCAAATCTCACCAGGCTCAAGGTTGACTCAGCCTTCCATCCTTCTGAGATGGGTAAAATGAGGACCCAAATTGTTGGGGGCAATATGCTGACTCTGTAAACCGCTTAGAGAGGGCTGTAAAGCACTGTAAAGCGGTATATAAGTCTAAGTGCTATTGCTATTGCTATCCAAAGTTGTTATTTCCCTAGCTGCTTTGCTTTATTTTTGTTGCAAAATGTAATTGTAATTTGAAATGTGGTTTATCTTTATTCAGAATTTGAGCCATGTAATTCCTAAAATAGAAGCTTATAATTTGATTTCAGCATTAAAAAGATTTTTTTAAAACATACAACTCAAAACTTTTCCAAAATAATAATAAAAAAAGCAAAACTTAGCCAGGATTAAATTATACGTAACACCCAAAATCTCTTTAGCATTTGAATTAATGTTTTTTTCTTTTCTTTTTTTCTCTTAATGCTTTTATTCTTTTGGCAGTTCAGACTCAGTTTTGCTCAGCTGAAACTTTTTAGGAATTTAATGTTCTGTTGAAATTCATTACAACTTTCTGTTTCAGAAAGACAGCAAATTGAGGTGCACAAAATTTAAATGGAAAACAAATGCTCATTTAATTTAGACTTCTCTTTATAATTTGTCTTATTATCCTGAATATCTGTATTCAAATGCGCTTTGATGGCTATAGAGCATTTGGGATGCTGCAAGAGCTGGTGCAACCAAGAACTTCTTTTAAAAAGCAAACTCTAGAAAATGGTTTGCATTAACTTTGATTTTCAGAGAATAAGATGTTTCTGCTTGTCTTTTTCCTGTTAGATCTGTTCCAAAGAGATTAGGGATATTTCCAGTAGAACATAGGTGGGAGGCAAGCTATAGCAGAAAGGAAAAATTTCTAGAAATAAAAAACACCCCCCTCCCTTCCCTTGTTCAACCATCTTTTATTTATCCTTTGTCAGTCCTGATGTTTGATCCAAATGTTTTAAGGAACTCTAAGAATATTGGTTTGCCTTTTTGATATATTTGAGTGCAACAAGTTGTATTAAACCTAAGGTTTAGCTATGCGGGGATAGGCAGAACGTTGTTCAAGTGAGCAGGCTACGAGAGTTGTTAAATTGAATATAGATTCAGTCTCTACTTAAACAGCAAGAAAAAAATCTTACAGAACTGATCTGGAAGGGAAAAATAGATTGAATTGCGAATAGCAAAAGTTACAAACGAAGAGTAAGTGGATGAGCATATGAATATATTTGGTCTACTATGAATTAAGCCAGATAAGATATTTTTGCTACAGCCTGTTACACAGCTGTAGTCTCATGCCTTTCTGATAGTTACCTTTAAAGAAAAGGAAGTTGCTATCACTGCTTGGAGTGTTGCTTACTCCTCTCCAGTGGAGTTTCCCAGTGGAAAACATAAATACAAGCATGTATTTTAAACATATATTTCATAACTGTCTCTTGCCAATTAACAGATTTGTCTTAATTGAGAATAATAGCAATATTTTGGGTTTCATGTTGGACAGTTTCATTAAATGAGCAATGTGGTTCTAAATTCTTTCAGTATTTCTATTGGAAACTTGGTTTTTAATCTGTAGTTTTTATTACTGTCCAAAAGAAGGCTGCATGGCAAATGAATAACAAGTAGTCCTCGACTTACAACAGTTCATTTAGGGACCAGTCAAAGTTACAGTGGCACTGAAAAAGTGACTTAATGACCATTTTTCACACTTATGAGTATTGCAGCATCCCCATAGTCATGTGATTAAAATTCAGACACTTGGCAACTGGTTCATATTTATGACGGTTGCAGTGTCCGGGGGTCATGTGATCAGCTTTTGCAACCTTCTGACAAGCAAAGTCAATGGGGAAGCAACTGTGTTACTATCCTAACAACTCCAGTGATTCACTTAACACATGTCTCATTTAGCAACAAAGTTTGGGCTCAATTGTTATTGTAAATTGAGCACTACCTGTACTCCCAAAATTATACTTTAAAATCCTTTTAGCTCTGGGAATTTAGGAGCATTTGTAAACTAATTTTGATTTTTACAGCTTTTTTCCAGTTATGAATATTATTTTCACTTTTGCAATAATACGTAAAAGAAATGCTTTTTGGGTTTGGAATGCTTGGTTATTTTATAAATTCAGTGGCAAGGCACACTTTTTAAATATTCGTTGAATAAAGCAATATTGGTTAGAGGCAGGGTGGATTTGATTTAAATAAGTCAATTTAAATCACAATTTAAATCATTTAAATCATTAGTAAAAAGGCTTGATTTAAATCAACTTGATTTAAATCATAATTTTTAAAGAGCAAATTTCATCTCTGTCCCTCAATTGGCTCCTCCTCTGACCCGCTGTTGACTCACCGACAGTCCCAATTTTTTTTTTAAATCAATTTTTATCCACTCTGGTTAGAGGTATATACTGTATTAAGTCATAAGCCATAGGGTTACACAACATGCTAGGTGAAAACTTAAACTGTATCATAACTTGGTCTATTAGAATCTAACAAATCTCATGCAGAATGTTTCACTCAGTTTAAAACCTATATTCACTTGTTGGAAGACTTCTTTTTCTGAGCTGCAATTTCCTTGAGGACTAATGTTTCCACTGTAATGAAAGTCTCAGAATTATTTATTTGGACGACATAGTTTGGAAAAGTTTAAGTGATAAGATTTTAAAGGATCTCCTGTATTTAAACATTTTTAAAATGTATTTATTTAAATTATTTTTACTCCTCAGTTACAAAAATACATGAATTACAAAAAGCAGTAAAATAATAGATCTAGTCCTCAAAAATAAACTTAAAAACACACTGTTTGAGAGCAAGATTGGAAAGGGGTGGTAAAACGAAGAAAATTCAGGTAGCATTATGAAAGGCATCCATTAGGTAACAGTTCTTGAATGGCCAAGTTCTCTTTAATTACCAGTGAAATTGCTTAGCCTCTCCTCTTTAACTACTTTATGATGTCTGGTGGAATCACTTTCCTTAAAATAGTGCAGGGAATAACTATGTTTTTCAATCTATGAAAACTCTTACTATGGCATTGCACATATTAGTAGCTTGCAAAAATTGACCAGTCTCCTAGGCTTAATGAAGAAAAACAAAAACGAATGCATTTTTGTGCTAAGCATGAAGAAGGGATCATCCAATCTGGTATCTATCTGCGGAAAAGGGATATGGTGTTCTTCCTTGCCTGGCTAGCTTGCTGTATGCTTAGATGCAATTTCTGGTTGCCTGTAACTACCAGTCTGGTACTTAAATACAAGGCTGTGGGGAATACTCACTGACTTGTAAACTGCAGCCTAGATATAGAGATGTGAGGTTGTTTTTAACAACATCTCTGAGATCAGAGATCTGAATCCCAAAAGTTGCTTAAGCATCTAATGTGTTGGGTGCTGTGTTCCTGTGAAGGATAACAAACATGGCAAAGATACAAGTAATAGAATAAATAGGTGCTGAAATACAACTTTTAGGAGTACTGTATAAACTACACCAAGGTGCAATCTAGTATTTTCTTGAAAATTGTCAAGGTGTGGGTGCTATCATTCATACAATAATTTGAAGAAATGTGTTGGGCCCTATTGCTTTTAATCTCAAGAATAAAAGCTTGGTATACTGGATACGAGGAACTGATTTTACAGTATCAGTTGGCCAAAAGTATTGTGCCTCCTTTCCTTCAGTATTCTTCATATTAACCACAGGTTTTGAGTGGTTTTGTGCTATTAATTTCGAAATATGCTTCTTCTGTTTCATTGCTGTATTAGATCTACAGCTCCCAAAATTCAAGGCGGCAAGGTTTGTCCTAGTTGTGAATTATTGGAGTTGAAATTTGCCATATCTTAAGAGGAAATTGGAAACTGACAGTGAAATTTGCGAATGGCAGTCATGTGATTGTAGGATGCCTCAACATAATTGCAAGCTTGTCACCAAGTGTCCAATCATCATTACCTGACCGTGGATACACTGTGACGGCCAGAACTATGATGATCTATCCTAAGTAACCTTAAGAGCTGTTGTAACTTTGGACAGTTGCTGAACAAGTGCATATTAAATTAAGGCTAACTGTATACATGCTTTTAGATTATGTTGTTAACAATTTACTGTTCCCATATTGAAAACTCTTAAAACGCATGATATAAAACATGAAGAAAATCAAAATCAAGGAAGTGAAATTGAGCATTGAAATTGAGAAGAAACATGTTTGATTGGAACACTGTATAAAAGGGCTACATAAACATTTGATGTCAGTTCCTTTTTTTTCTATAAATTATGTCAGCTTTTTCCCCTCCCACTTTCTCAAAATGTGAAGATAATGTAATTGTAATTGATAATGTAATTGAAATATTGATGTTTTCTTATGCGTGTAATTTTTGCAGCCTCAGGTCTGTAGCTTTGATGGTGGTGAGAGAAGAATGCTTGATATGTTAACAAATGCAGATGGCAAAAAGATAATAGGAGACAACATTTTTTGGTTTTCTCAAAAATGCTTAGGTTGGTCATTGAATTTTCAAATCTTGCTGATAGAATGTAACTTCCAAAATTAAACTTCTTATTCAAAGTAAGCAATTTAGCCATCTGCTTTGATTAAAGAAAAGAACACAATTTTGTTTCTACTTGGAAACCACTTCTGGACTTTTTGCTTGAGGTAGAAAAAATGAAATTTTGATTTGGGTTTTGCTGATTAGATAGATTTATTGTTATAAAAATGGCTAGTATATATTATCGTATAAAAGTGAAAAATTGGGGTTTGATGTTGCTATCTAATATCTACTGCACCAAAAGGATTGGAAGTCAATGATTTTCTTTTTCTTTTCCCTCTCCCCCTACACTTCTCTTGCTTCCCCTTTTCCTCCCTTATTTTAACATTATTTTCATTTTCATTTTTCTTTGCATTTCTGTATATTTTGATCAACTAATAAAATACTAAAAAACAAAACAAAATTAAACTTCTTACAAAGCTATGTCAAGTTACAGGAAAGACATTTGTGTGTCTAAAATCTGAATGGATGATTTAGTTCTGCAACTTGGGTCTTGCATGCATATATTTTTTCTGTGAGTGAATCTATCACAATGTGAGGTCTTTCTTACACTCCCAATCACAGGAGATGTTAGATTGAGCAGGGTTTTTTAGCTAACAGAACAGTCCTGCCATGCTTGTAGAGAGAAATATGCATTCCTTAATTTCTAAGCCTTTTTGGCTTGTTGAGGTTGGTCTGCACTCTTTTCTTTATCTCCAATGGGAGGGAATTAAGTATTCTAGCTCTTGAACTGGCATACGTTCTCTTTATGCTTTGGGGATGATTAAAATTACAGAAATCCAGAATGCTAGCAATCCTCTGCTGCATATAATACATCTTTGATTTTACTCAAAGTACTCTGTTTTCAGTCAGCATATCCAGCAACTGCCAGGTTTTGATAGTGCATAGGACTGGTCCTTTAAGTCATTGCCTATTTTTGTAGCTACCCCCAGAACATGTTATTGGGTGACTTGCGTAAGTAAGTACATTTATACTTACTTTTTATTTACAGATTTTAGAGTGATCTGTTTTAAATGCATGCATATTATAGTCTAGGTCTGAATCCAATAGTTAAGTGCCACTTAAAATAAACACTAGCTATTTCTATTTAACAAGGATTTAAATGTCTCATTAATTTTTATAAGGATTTCTATCTTGCCTTTGTTTTTTGTTTTTCCCATAAAATAAATGTGAAACAACTTAGTCATATATTAGATAAAAACTCATCCTTAACAAGTTTCTAATCATAAAATATCCTCAAAGAATAATTGAGATAGCTATTGTTACAAATGTAACAAAAAATAAATAAGGAAACAAATTAATGTTTTGTCCAATAAGTGAAAAAGTCAAGAAGTGTGATATAGTTTGTCCTTTACTTTCCTAAATCCCACTGTTTACAAAGGAGCTTCTAGGAAAATCACGTGTTATCCTAAGAACAATATTGCCTACTAACATTTTCTTCTGTTTTATGGAATAGGTTAGGAGCCAGCAAACATTGTATACTCACTATAAAAAAAGATTGTTAAATACTGGGATTTCTCTGGATGGCTGAGCAACTCTCCCTCATGTTGTTAAATAATGTTAGATTTATGCTGCATGCACTGGATTTTTATTGTAAAAAGTCTTCAAAAAGCACCTTCAAGTTTTCTTCGTTTGCTGAAGTGTGCTATTGACAGTTGTATACTAACAAGACCGATGTTAAAGTTATTTTAGAAAGAAGTGGGGCATGGATGGGATGGCTGCTGAAAAACATTAGTGTCATTACAAAGGTCTTTGTCAGTAAAATCAGCTTGTATGTACAAGTCTGAAGTCTTAATGATGACATTGTAACTGTGACATGGGAGGTTTCTCCCCTTTCTTCCTTCTTACTAGTAGAATTCCATATCCATTTGCTTTTGTTCCCATCACTTGAATGCACTAGTATGTCACCCGTTTAGTGCAATCCCTTTAGTCTGTGCCTTTCCTAGCTTTACTGCCATCTGGTCCTTGGCTATAGAGAGGAATTTTTCTTGTATATGTGACTCTGTAACAATGAGCATGCGGTTGATATGGAAAGTAAGCAGTTGCCTTAGCAACAGAGTTACTGATGTGGCAGTTCCTCTGCTTGCAGGCAAAGGATCGTGTTTAGTTCAAATGCATTATGCGGTTCTGCTATAATATGGTTATGGCCACTAGTGCTTTTGCAGGTAAGGCGTCTGCAAGCATCTTGGTTGCAGCAGCTGAAATGTTTTGTTTTTTTCCCCAACTAGCCTTCAGATAGAAAGGATTTGAAGAGTCAAAGCTCAAAGAAGATTGCCTCTGAAATGACATTCTCTACTCTGCTTTTCTATGGTATCTTGGAGTGTGTATAAACTGAGAAGTGGGGGAATTCCCTGCTAAATACAACACAATTCTAGTTCAAGCCCACAGCTAAAACTATTACATTTTTAAAACAGAAGCATAGTGTTCAGATTGGGGTTTTTTCTTAAAGGATAGGTTTCGACAAAAGCACCTTTTAGCAAAATCTGACAGACCTATTAACTGTTTTGCTTTCATATTGAACTCTGAGTTCTTTCTCTTCTATTATTATTATTATTATTATTATTATTATTATTATTATTATTATTATTATTATTATTATTGCTTTAGCAGAGACAATTTCTTATAATTGGGTATGTTAGGGAATTTGCATATTGTATCCTGGATTTGAAAAGCACTTATAATAGAAAGACAACTCCATAAGCTCTTTTTGAGAACTAGGTTTGTCCTTATTTTGTTCATAGGGACAAGGTAGAGTGATACAATTTTAATATTTTTTTTTAAAAAAATAAGCAAGTCCATTGCACCCATATCAAATTCTATATGTTCTAAAAAGGGCTGTTTCTTATTATACTACATAGATACTGCTTATAGCTATTGAAGTATTAGTTTTAACATGTGGAGTTCCAGGATTCCAGATGGCCCCAAATGATATTTTAGTGGACTCTAATGCCCCATCTGATTAAAGTCTTGAAAATTAGTGGCATTACAAAGGATAAAATCTATTAAAATTGTAATATAAATTGAATAAAGTAGGTTTTTAAAAGCAACCACTGATTTCCTTTAAAATCTAATTGAACGGCTCTTAAGGTAGACCATGAGAAATTATTATTATTCAGGTTAAATTGATGTACATAGGCATGCTGCACAGTCAGTTCTGTAACTTGTGCATGACTTTCTCAGAACAATGGCAATTAGAGGCAAGATGAGAAAAATGAACTCCAGCATTTTGAAGAAACTTTTTTCTTGCTGAACTTCCCCTTGCTATGATGCTCTTATTAATGGGAAACAAAAATGTACAGTGGCTATAATTCCCTGACTAGTGGAAAAGGCTATAGAGCATTCCTCCTCAGCTCTGGAAGTCCACGATAACTGTAGTATCATCTATGATATGCTTCTCTGTTTCACAAAGTATTCGCATATGGTAATTGTATGGTAATGGTAATTTGCACTCCCTCCCATCTTTTTAGCTAGGTTGATTTTATAGTATTGTATCTATGTTATTATAATTTATACAATTTTATCTTTTGATATTGCAATCCACTCAGTTATCATTTAACAAAATAAATATTACAGGTAAATAAATTTCTGATTTCTGATTTATTATATTTCTCTGGACAGATTATACAGAAAATTAAAATACCAACAAATTTTAATTTTATTATTAAGAGTAAAATATCAGGTTACAAATGGAAGATGATGATTGTACTAAAAAAATTCCTCAAGAGTTTCATGAAAAGTTGATTTATCAAAAATTATATTTAGTGTGTTCCTGACCTCAGAATATGTACCTGAAAGTCTGGATACCTTTTTTATTTTGAAGGTATAAAAAATTGAGAAGTATCTGATGTGATAATGTGATCATTCAACATATTTTGGGATGCTGCATGAATGTATATTACCTGATGTATGCAGAAATCGTTGAATGTTAAAGATGTTAATGTAATGTTCAATTAGAATAGAATAGAATTGAATTTTTTATTGGCCAGATGTGATTGGACACACAAGGAATTTGTCTTGGTGCTTGTCTTGAAATAATTCTAAATTCACTGCAACATGACTTTTAAGATTGTTAAGATTACAGGTAGACCTTGACTTATGAGCACAATTGAACCTAAAATATCTGTTGCTAAGCCAGGCAATTGTTAAGTGAATTTGCCCCATTTTACGACTTTTTGTGCCTTAGTTGTTAAGCAAATGATTGCAATTGTTAAATGAATCATGTGACTGTGAATCTGGCTTTCCCCCATTGATTTTGCTTGTCAGAAACTGGCTGGGAAGGTTATATGTGAGCCTGAGAAAATGCAACTGTCACAAATACATGCCAGTTGCCAAAATGCCCGAATTTTTATCACTTGACCATGGGAGTGCTGCATGTTGATAAGTGGGGAAAATGGTTGTAAGTTAAGGACTACTTGTACTTTATACTGCAGATATGTCCCAAAGCTGACAAGAAGAGTTGACTATTAATGTAATATTTGAAAACCTGTACTTGTCACTCTATATTGCTATAATTTTTCTTTATAATTCAGATTCATCACGGTGATCTGTGTTGTCCTTGGTAGTGATACAGAGATAAAATCACAGGTAATAGTAACGTTAGTTAGGGGATGTTTATGTGCTGAATGAGCTGGTTTATGCAAAATGACTACTGTGTTCAGCAGCAACAGAAATAATTTTCTGAGGAAAGTTGCCAAGGACTGTGTATGACCTGATGCAGCTCTAGCAGGTTGCTTGCATGATTGTTAGTTGGAAGAGGTTAGCACTTTGATGTCCTCCAATGTATGGGAATTACAGCTTCAATAAGGTCAAAGAGCATCAGATCAGGTAGGCTTATGTATACTGTGGTAGGTCTTAGTCTTAATTATGTAGGAACCCATAGCTTGTTTAGCTCGTATTCCAATAATTTTTCTCTTCCTTTTCCCAGTTCTAGGTCCAAGTCTGATGGAAAGCATAGCAGAAAGGATTGTTACTGGGTAATGGAAACTATAATCAATGAAAAAAGCTTTCAATAGAAAGAACATACTTTAAATTTCACAGAAACAAAGCAGGAAAGGATGCCATTTATTCATTTTGGACAGGTAGCTAAAAAAATTGAAGAATACCTATGAAAACAGCAGTCATTATTTTGTGACTATTTTCAAGTACCCAGAACATGTACAGCTTTCTAAAATCTTCTTCTAAGCAATAAATATTACATTGCACTATACAATTTAAATTAATTAAATTTTCTTTCCCAGGGCATAGAATGTAATTAATGTATGATCTCAGTGATGACTGTACTGTACAGCTAAGATAATCAATACTTGATATATTCTGGTTCTTTCAGGTTGCTGTTTTTCATGAAATATTCTTAAATTGATCGAACCCAAGAAACACCTTTCAAAAGATGCTAAGCAGTCTAAATGAATTTATTCAGAACTTGTCTGAGTTTATTAAATAAGTCGTAGAATGTGTGCAAAACTGAGACTTTTAATCTTCAGAAGGGTCATTTAAGGTACATAAGAGAATTAAGCTTCACAGGAGTGTATAATATCCCTGTTATTGTCTGTAACTTCCTTTGTATGTGGTGAGAAGGGAAGCACACTTAAACTTCAATTAAAACTAAGCATTTTATGAAGTGGAACAATACTTGGAATATTTTATACCTCAGCCTTAAAGGAGGATGAAGCTTCAGTGTCTGTAATGAAAACAAAAGAAGTAGAAGCTCAGCAGTCTTGTTCTGACTAATTTTGGCTTTCTACTCCAGGCAATATTTTTACACACCATACTCATTTTTGCTATTTTCATCCCTTTCACAGGTATGTGTGTGCACTCACTAAAAATAAATGCTTTTTTCCAACTACAAGTAGTAAGTGCGAATCTTTAAATATATTACCCAAGTCAAAAGCTGAATGGTTTTATCATTCTATTTTTTACCACTCAACTGCCATCACGGCTTTTTTGCAAACAGAAAAAGGGTGTTCTGAAAATAGCTGAATTCTCCTTTAGTTCAAATATATATCTGTCTTGCAAGGGTGCGATTGTGATATTAATCTTTTTGGGTGTGAAATTTTACGTTGTGCAGTTTAAAGGTTGATATTTGTAATGTTAAGCAACATTTCTTAAATTTGTTTTAAATTTATTTTTGGGTAATTCATTTGTGAAGCAGTTGTGTGTAGATTTAATAGTTCTGATTGTTTCATTATTGTTTACTTACTAAACAGCATTGCAAGAAAAATGACAGCTAACACATTAAAGTCCTTGACTTAGGACCATTTGTTACCATCACTGAACAAAGGGACTTAGAACTAGTTCCTGAAGTATGGCCATTTCAATGTCCCCATGATCAAAATTTGGATGCTTGGCAGCTTGCCTGAACTATTGCACTATAGCTCCCCCACCCTCCTACCTTCTTTCCATCTATGCCTTTTGACCCCCTGCATTCCACAGCCCCTGTCATCCTAGGTGTCTTTCACTCTCTTCTTGCTCCCACTGCTGACCAGCCTGCCCACCTGACCCTTCACAGGCAGTTGCTGGCTGCATGGGGCTTCTTTGCAGGACGTGGAGAAAATGGCCCACATGGTCAGCTTCTCCTGTGCGCTGCTTGGAGAGTCCAAGCAATGGGGTATCCTGTGCACTGCTTGGAGAGTCCAAGCATGGGTTAATTTCAGTCTGTTGTGACATCACTGAGTTGGAATTTCTTTGGCCACACCTTCCTCCTCCAGCCGAGGCCTCAGTTTTTTCAACTCAGTCTGACTGAAAGACTTGTTTTGAGTTGGTTCCTTAAAATAAATTATATAAATTAAATACAAATTCTTTAAATTAGGAATATTGGCTATTTCTAAATTCCTTTCAAATTACTGTAATCAGAGCCTCTAAATTGGTCTTGGAGTGGCAAAAATGGAGTGCAGAGAGTGATCAGCGCTGCAGACTCTGTAAACAGCAATATGATCGCTGTGGCGGCCACCATTGCCACGTGGCATCTGATAGTGCCAGGATTCATCCCAGGACTTCAGAAGGCATTGTGGGCGCTGGGGAAGACCGAGGCTTCGGTTTTGATTTAATTTTTTAACTTTAATTTTCGAGCTGCTGGTGAGCAGCAGGCTGGAGGAAAGTGCGCTGATCGTTTGGCCAGTAGCCGCCATTTTGTGGGCGGCGGCCATTTTATAGCAGTACACAACGCAGCATATTTGAAACGATTGAGTAGCTGGGTAGTATTTGGAGCAAGGGATCTTCTTGATGGAGATCTATCCATCACAGATAATCATGGCCATCAAGTAAAAACCGTTTCGTTGGTTTATAAAGCATTATTTTGAGTGATTGGTTGCCACGTTGCTGGGAGCAAGCCCTGCTAACACCTGAGGTGTCTGGTCATTACTGCTGCTGCTTGTAATCATAGCCTAACAAACCATTTTGCTAGTTTGGGTGTGATTTGAACTTTGATCTGCGCAGTGAGTAAATCTTTCAGCTTCTATTATCTTGGGGGTTCTAAAGCCTGGTTTCAAGGTTAGAAATGGCAAATAGCAGTGATTTTGAAGATTCCCAATATCAGGCTGATTGTCCTGTACTTAAAAAGCCCAGATTGAGATCTAGCAAGGCTTCTGTTACCACTCAAGCCAAATCTTCCAAATCTTCAACTGTAGCTGCTGAGAAAAATACACCGAGGAGACAAAAAGCCTTAGAAAAGCATTTTGCAAAGGCTCAGCAACAAGCTGCAGCTTCTAAATCTCCTGAGGGGTCTAAGGATATGGGTGAGACTTCTAATCCTGTATCTTCAGAATTGCACCCGCAAGAAGTTCAGGAGGATAAGCCTAACTGGTCTCCCACTGTACCTATGGGATCACATGGCTTTCAGGCAGTTCCCTTTCAGGAAGGCTTTATCCCTGACCCTCCTCAGCCCCCTTCTGATTTTTCTCAGGTGCCTGGCAGGCAGCGTTGTGCGCCATCAGCCACGTTTACACCTACAGCAGTGGGCTTTCACCCCCTAGAGGTGACTCAGCAATTCTTATCCTCAGATTTATGTTTTGCCATTGTTCAGACCATTACCCAAGGTATTGATGAAGCCCTGGCACAAAGGGGAATTTTGGCTCCTTTACATCCAGAGCCTTCCAGATCAGATCCTATGCATCAACATTCACATAGGCACAGAGAATATAGGGAGGGGTCACGCCATGCATCTCCATCACTTCACAGCGAGGCTTCGCTGGAAAGAGAAGAGGAATTAGGTAACTTTGAAATGTCTGGAGATGAAGGGCTTGCCCAGGACAAGCCTACTTACTCTGGTTTATTTCGTCCCCATCTCTTCAAGACATTACTATTCAAAGCAAAAATGACTGCTAATATGGGACAGATGGAAAGATCCACCACTGAGGCTGGGGAATCTCAGGATCTTTGTGCCAGTCTCTTTACAGAGCGAGTTACTATGCAGGAAGTTATTCCCTCCCCAAAATTCTTTGTAGATGTAATTGAGAGGCAATGGGCTCAACCTCTTTTGATCTCAGCACCTAGTGGCATGGACAAAAAGATATATACTGTGGAGAAGGAACTGGAGGAGCTTCTTCAGATTCCCACAGTTGATTCTCTGTTGGCTAATTTGGCTTCAACTGCCATTTCCCCTTCTGATAATGCTGAAGGATTGAAGACTGAGGATAGGAAGGCAGATTTGGCTGCGCGCAAAACTCATCAGTCAGCGGCTTCGGCAGTTAGGACTGCCACAGCAGCCTCATTCATGTCTAGAACATCTCTTTTATGGCTAAAACAGATGCAGGCCAGGATCTCTCCAGAGGATGTACGTCTCCAACAGGACATCAGCAAACTAATAGCTGCAACTGAGTACACAGCTGATGCTACTATTGCTGTAGCAAAGTTTGCCTACAGAGCCCTAGCATCTAATGTTGCATCCAGACGTTTATTATGGCTGCGCCAGTGGCAAGCAGACACAAAGTCCAAGTGGTGCTTGGCTGCAGCACCCTTTAAGGGAAGCCAGTTGTTTGGAGAAGCTCTAGAACCCATCCTAGTGGAAGGGAAGGATAAGAGGAAGGTTCTTCCTCAGCAGACTAGGAGAATTGATAGACAGTCTACCCCTTATTACCATAGGCAGTCCTTTTGGAACACGGAGGCGGGATTCCCCATCTCCCAGTATCACAGACAGTACTTCCCTGGGGGGGACAGAGTGCAAGATAGGTCAGGATTTCGAGACAAATCTCGACAACCACAGCCCAGGCGGCCTTACAGGGGTTCAGGGGGACGCCCCTACCGCCATTCCAAATGACTCATGGGCTAAGATCCTGATTGGCGGCAGATTACAGAGGTTTGCTGACTAGTGGCAGGATACCACCATGGACACGTGGGTCTTACAAACAACAACCCTATCTGACCTTAGACTTTTGCTCCAGATCCCCTCTTCGATTTCTTCAGTGCCCTGTTCCCAGGGAACCCAACAAAAAAGCCACGATGGAGGCCGAGATTCAACACCTGCTAGATATCTCTGCCGTCAAACTGGTACCAATTGGACAAAGGGGTTTGGGGTTTTACTCCGTACTCTTTCTGGTTCCCAAGAGTTCGGGCGGTTGACTGAATCTCAAAGACCTCAACATTCACATAAGTTACAAGAGATTCAAAATGCAATCTCTTCATTCAATTC
This sequence comes from Stegonotus admiraltiensis, assembly GCA_032468215.1. Classification (NCBI taxonomy): domain Eukaryota; kingdom Metazoa; phylum Chordata; class Lepidosauria; order Squamata; family Colubridae; genus Stegonotus; species Stegonotus admiraltiensis. The sequence goes on from JANHZT010003045.1 coordinate 35,123, forward strand.
TGAGTTGCCTCAGACAGGGAGATTATCTAACACTAATAGATCTCAAGGAGGCATACCTCCATGTCCCCATAAGGGAGTCTCACAGGAGGTTTCTCAGATTTGCATTTGCAGGACACCACTGGCAATACTGGGCAGTTCCCTTTGGCCTCTCCTCAGCCCCATGTACCTTCACCAAATTGCTGGACGTGATAGCAGCATGTGTCAGAGAGCACATCCCGTTCGCCTACAGTGCTATCTGGATGATGTGCTGATTCAGTCATTGTCGCTCAGGCAGGCGCAACTGGATCTGCAGCTCACGATTCAGGCACTTCAGGATCACGGCTTTTCTGTAAATTGGGAGAAAAGCCATTTGACACCATCCACCAGGCTTACTCATCTGGGGGTGGTGATAGACACACAGTTATCTCAAGTGTTTCTGTCTCCAGACCGACAGGAAAGCATAAAAGACTTAGTTCAACAGGTGCAAGCATCAGTTCCAGTGCCCTTACTGACTCTTTCCCAACTGTTAGGGAAAATGATTTCCTTCTTAGCTATAGTTCCCTGGGCTCGTCTGCACACCAGACCCCTGCAGTGGCTCCTTCTCCCCAGTCAGAGGTCAGGGCACAGCAACTCACTGTGCAGAATCAGGGTTCCTCTACAGGTATGGTGATCCCTGGATTGGTGGAAATCGAAGGCCATGGAAGAGGGCTGCCTGTTTTGAGATCCTCCCAGACTGATCCTGACATTGGATGTGAGTCTCTTCAGCTGGGGAGCACACCTGGGGACCCAGGTGACTCAAGGAAGATGGTCTCAGAGCTACGCAACGATATCAATTGGCTGGAGTTCCGTCATTTTCAATCTGGCGCTCCGTCATTTTCAAACCAAGTTGGCGAATCAGCATGTTCTTCTGTTAACAGACAATGTCATGGCCAAGGCACATGTCAACCGCCAAGGGGGCACGCTCTCCAAACTCCTTATGTGCGAGGTGAAGAAACTGTGTCTCTGGGTGGAATGACATCTGCTGTCCTTGTGGGCGGAATACATTGCTGGGACATCCAACTCCACAGCAGACTGGTTGAGTCGAACGATGATAGACCAGTCAGAATGGCGTCTTCATCCGGACTTGTTTCACCTCATCACAGTTCGATTCGGGGTTCCAGCCTTGGACTTGTTTGCCACACCTCAGAACACTCACCTGCCTCGGTTCTTCACCTGATTCTGGACTCCAGCAGCAGAGGGGGGCGATGGCCTTCATTGTCCATGCCCCCCCGACCTTCTATATGCATTTCCTTTTCTCCAGAGAGTGATCTGGAAGATTCTGGAGGAGGAGGAGGTGGAGGTGCTGTTACTGGCCCTGCATTGGCTGAGACATCCCTGGTTCGCGGACCTGATGTTGCTGTCAATAGCACCTCCATGGATATTGCCATTGCAGATGGTCTCCCTAAGCCAAGGGGCCCTTCAACATCCAGACCCCCAGTGGCTCAAGTTGGCCACTTGGCGCTTGAGCGGGAGACCCTCAGGAAGGGACACTACTCACCGGAGGTGATTTCTACCATCCATGCGTCTAGGAAACCGTCTACAACCAGGATTTACAATGCCACCTGGGCTTCCTTCAGTCAGTGCGCCACAGTACATCTAGTTCCTACCTCCGCCACAGTCCCACAGGTACTAGAGTTCCTACAACGAGGCCTGAAGAAGAAATTATCGACTAATATGCTTAGGCGCCAAGTTGCAGCATTGGTTACCATCTTGCCAGGCGAAGGGCCTATTCCTCTCTCTCACCATCCTAAGGTTCGTAGCTTTCTGAAGGGTGCGGCCAACTTATTACCACCAACTGTACATAGGTACCCGACCAGGGACCTATCCTTGGTTTTACAAGCACTCACTTTGCCTCCTTTCGAACCACTGCAGACTACTATGCTTTTTACAGACTGTTTACATTTAAGGTAGTGTTCTTAGTTGCGATCACGTCTGCACGCTGAATATCGGAGTTGGCTGCACTTTCAGCGCACCAGGATTTATGCATTTTTCACTCGGACAGAGTTATTCTTTGATTGGACTCTACCTTTGTGCCAAAAATAAATTCCTGGTTCCACAGGGCACAGGAGGTTATTCTGCCAGACTTTTGCCCCAATCCACAACATCCAAGGGAAAAGCGCTGGCATACGTTGGATGTACGCCGTGCCTTGAAGAGGTACATTAAGCGCACTGCGTCCTTTCGAAGGACAGAGGCTTTATTTGTGTCCTTCCAGCCCACCTTGATGGAGAAGAAGGTGTCTCCATCCACCATTGGATGTTAGCTTAAGGCATGCATTGCCTTAGCATATGAACAACAAGCTCGTCCTGTACCATGATGCATCATGGCGCACTCTACTTGCAGTGCGGCCGCCATGGCGGCCTGGGCTACACAAGCATCCATTTTGGAGATTTGTAGGGTGGCCACTTGGGCTACCCCTTCTGCGTTCATGAGGAACTTCAAGTTGGATCAGTACACTTCAGCTGAAGCAGCATTTGGGAGGCGTGTCTTACAGAGACTCCTGCCAGCCGAGGGGACCCTGTATCAATCTGCTTCCCTTCCAACATCACTTTAGCTTGGGTATATTCCGTGCTTGGACTCTCTAAGCAGTGCACAGGAGAATGAACATTGGAGTTAACTTGAATGTTACTTCTATGTGCACTGCAGGAGAGTCCAATCCCACCCTGGCTTGTATGGGTCCGGGGTCCAGGAGTGGTTGGTTCTTCGGATGTATCACGTCTTTCTTGGTTCTGGTTTCATTAAAAAACAGATTTGGGCAGAGGAGGAAGGCGTGGCCAAAGAAATTCCAACTCAGTGATGTCACAACAGACTGAAATTAACCCATGCTTGGACTCTCTTGCTGTGCACATAGAAGGAATGTTCAAGGTAAGTCCAACATTCACCTTCAGCCTGGTTGGCCAGAGTCTGAGTTGAATTTACATAGCCACACCTCTTGCTTCTGGATGAGCTCCAGTGTTTCAACTTAGTCGGCCTATAGAGACTCGTCTTTTCTTCTCTCCCATTGCTTGGACTTTCAGCAAAATTATTTGGACCTAAATTTAAAACTTTTTGAACCCAATTAGGCATTATTTTTACTCAATTCAGCACCAATTTCAACACCGTGCAGCGGCCGGCAGCCACCCAGGAGCTTCAGCAAAATCCAGAGTGAATTTCTAGCCGCGTGGGAGGCAAACCGCTCTGATTCAAACTGCAGGCAAGAGCGGTTTCTGGGGCAGCGGTGGCTAGCGAAATTGCCCTCCCAGCTTCAATTCAGCAGTTAGCGGCAAGGAACATTGGCCAGCTAACCGCAGGCTTGACGGGACACGAATCCCATAAGGCCTTGGGCGTGCAATCTGGGCCTGCTACCAGATCTAAAGTACCTACTTCTACTGCTGCTGATAAGGATGCAGAAAGAAGGCAAAAGGCTCTAGAGAAACATTTTGCAAAGGCACAAAAGCAGGCAGAGGCCTCAAAGAGCCCAAGATCTCAAGCTGGTCACATGGAGGCTGATGTTTCCTTGACTCAAGGCACAGCTTCCTCAGCATTGACTGAGGAGAGGCTCTCTTGGTCTCCTGATCCTCCTCCAGATCCACAAATTGACCCTCCTGCATCTGCAGAGGAATATATTCTCCTATCTGACCAGAGGTGTTCTGACCAATTAATCACATCAGGTTCCAGGAAGGCAGCTCCATCTGCTATGTTTACACCCACGGCTGCGGGGTTCCGCCCTGAAGAGAGTCCGAACCCTGTTCTTTCCCAGGAGTTCTATCATATTATTGCCCAGACCATCGCCCAGGGCATTGATTCAGCTCTTCAGAGGTTGGGTATACCACCCCCTATTCCCAGTGGCACTGTTGCCAATGCACCTCAGGGTCAGTCAGATAGGGTGTATTCCCAGGCTCCCCATTCACTCCAGAAATATCAGGGCAGTGAGATGTCTTACACTGGGGAGGAAGAAGAAATAATAGAACCTGAATTCTCAGAGGATGAAGGTAGATTCCCTGATAAGCCTGCATTCACGGGTCTTTTCAATCCCAGCCTGTTTAAGACATTGCTATTCAAGGCTAAAACTACTGCTAACTTGGGGTGGCAGCCACAGCATCTGACCGCTCTGGGACCACGACCCCAATGCCTGTCTTTTCACTGAGCCAGTCACTACTCAGGAGGTAGTTCCCTCACCCAAGTTATTTGTAGATATCATCAGCGGTGCAATCTACCAGGTTCACTGGCCAACCCCAGTGGGTTAGACAGAAAACTGTACACGGTTGAGCAGGAAGTCAAGGACTTCTTAAAATTACCTGCCGTAGATGCTCCTTTTGCCAGCTTGGCCTCCTCTAACATCCTTTCCTCAGATTCTGCTGAGGGGCTAAAAACGGAGGACCGGAAAGCGGAGATGTCAGTTTGTAAGACACATCAAGCTGCTGCTTGGGCAATCAAATCTGCCATGGCAGCATCTTTCTTTAATAGGACATCCCTCGTGTGGCTGCGCTAGATGCAGGCCCGTGCTCCCCTAGGGATGTTAGATTACATCAGGATCTTAACAAACTGATAGCCACAGCAGAATACTCTGCTGATGTGACAATTCCGCTAAATTTGCCTCTAGGGCTTTAGCTTCCAATGTCACTGCTAGACGCCCCCTATGGCTTCGCCATTGGCAAGCCGGTATGAAATCCAAATGGAAGTTAGCCTCTGCCCCCTTTAAAGGGGGTAATTTATTTGGTGAGGTGCTGGACCCCATCCTTGTTGAGAGCAAGGACAAGCGGAAGATGCTTCCCCTTGCACACAGAAGGACAGACAGGAGATACACTCTGTTTTATTGCAGGCAGTCCTTTCGTGGGTCGGAGGATGGTTATTCCTCTCTGTCCTACCAGAGACCATATCTTGACACCACTGACCGATCCCAGGATAGGGGCTCCTTCCGGGACAGATCCCGACAGCCCCAGTCAAGGAGGCCTTTTTGAGGGGCCAGCAGTAGGCCCTACCATAGGTCAAAATGACTCTCAGTCAAACATTCCCATTGGCAGCCGTTTAACAAGATTCATAAACCAATGGGAATTGACAATAACCGATGCCTGGGCACTGCAAACAGTCAGGTTCGGCCTCACGATAGAATTCTCTTCCATTCCTCCATGACGTTTCATAACTTGCACAGTTCCCAGGGATTCTACCAGGAAGTCTCTGATGGAGGCCGAGATCCAACATCTGCTGAGCATTCAGGCCATAGAGCCTGTGCCTATTCAGCAGGGGGGGTCTCGTCTTCTATTCGATTCTATTCCTAGTTCCAAAAAAATCAGGGAGCAACAGGGGCATTTTAGATCTCAAAAAGCTCAATGTACATGTAAAGTACAAGTGTTTCAAGATGCAATCTCTAATTTCCATCCTGGGTTGCATCAAACAGGGAGATCTCCTATCATCTATAGATCTCAAGGAAGCCTACCTGGATATCCCAATTCGGATTTCACACAGGAAATATCTCAGATTTTGTTATGCAGGACAGCACTTTCAATACAGAGCCCTTCCCTTCGGTCTTTCTTCTGCCCCAAGAACCTTTACCAAGCTCCTAGATGTAGTGGCAGCTCATCTCCGTACTCGTCCCATTAGGCTACAGTGTTATCTCGACGATATATTAATTCAATCGTCGTCCCTGAGTCAGGCAAGACAGGACATGCTCAAGACAATTCAAACACTCCAGTACCACAGTTTTTCTGTGAACCTGGAAAAGAGCCAGTTAGATCTTTCTCACAGCATCCTCCACTTGGGTGCGAGAATAGACTCACTCAGTTGTCAGGTCTTTCTATCACCAGAACGTTTGACCAACATACGAGCCATGATAGCACAAGTCAGGGCATTAAGATTAGTATCCCAAGTGCTCCTGTCCCAGTTGTTAGGAAAGATGATTTCCTGCCTTGTGATAGTGCCTTGGGCGAAGCTACATTCCAGGCCCTTACAATGGTTCTTATGCCAAACCATCGTGCCGGCAACAGCCATTCCACACTACAGGTCAAGCTGTCGCTGAAGGTACTTTGCTCTCTGGACTGGTGGATGTCGTCCTCCACTGAGAAAGGTTGCCTTTTCAAAGAGCCTCCATGTCTAACATTGACTTCGTATGCCAGTCTTTTCAGCTGGAGTGCACATCTGGGTTCCCAGGTGACTCGGCAGATGGTTGCCACAGGAACTTGCACACGACATCAACTGGCTGGAGCTGAGGGCAGCACATCTAGCTCTGAGCCATTTTCATCGCTCCTTGTCAGGCCACCATGTCTTACTTTTGACAGACAATGTCACAGCCAAGGTGCATGTCAACAGGCAGGGAGGCACCAGATCCAAGGACCTGATGTCTGAAGCAGAGGCACTTGGCCTCTGGGCGGAGTCTCATCTACTCTCCCTGCAGGCGGAACACATTTCAGGTACGGACAACCAACAGGCGGACTGGCTGAGCAGATAGACCAGTCTGAGTGGCGTCTCCACCGCGACCTGTTTCATCAACTGTCAACCAGGTTTGGTCAACCATGTGTGGATCTGTTTGCCACCCCGAAGAATGCTCAGTTGCTGCGGTTTTTCTCCTGCTTCCTAATGCCGGGAGCTGAGGGGACCGATACCCTCAGATCGCCATGGCCACAGGGCCTCTTATATGCCTTCCCTCTGACCCCTCTCTTACCACGGGTCATCCGCAAAATTCTGGAGGAAGAAGCAGAAGTCCTCCTTGTTGCACCCCACTGGCCAAGACGGGTGTGGTTTGAGGACCTAGTATTGCTGTCGGTGTCACATCCATGGAGGATTCCGCCAGACCAGATTTCCCTCAGCCAGGGGGCCATTTATTTATTGCTTTGATTTATATGCCGCCCTTCTCCGGAGACTCAGGGCGGCTTACAATGTGTTAAGCAATAGCCTTCATACTT
>JANHZT010003045.1:86993-97116 GCA_032468215.1 Stegonotus admiraltiensis
AGAATTCCTGAGTCAGCCAAGCTGTCTTAGGAATTCTGGGAGTTGAAGTCCACAAGGTGTAAAAGAGCCAAGTTTGCTTACCCCTGTCCTAGGTAGTCACTTTTCCAGGTACATATAATTACAGTAAACTAAAACCAATACTAAAGTTTCTCAGCTGTGAGGGAAGAATGAATGGCAGAAGCATGTAAGCATAATATTTTCTACAGTTCATTAATATCCTAGTAAATAAGGTTTACCCTGATGAGTGAAATGCAGCAATATGTGTGATTTTGGAAGGTATTTATTTATTTTATTTTATTTATTAATTTAATTTCTATACCGCCCTTCTCCCGCAGGATTCAGGGCGGTGATATCTGTAGATTACCAAGAAATTGTTAATTACACAGGTTTTACTTTTACAATTTATTAAAATAGTAACAACACATTCTAATCTAAATTCACCTAAGCCTTTTAAATGCTTTTGATATCAAGCATGTCCATCTATCTCACTGAAAATATAGATTTTGTTCCTTGCCTAAATGTCGTGGTATAAGCACAGTAAAATACTAAAATACAATTTTAATTAGTCCAGTTATTTTTCTGTTTCTTCTATGCCTTGAATTGTAAAGAATACTGCTAGCTGTTGCTAGGTAACCCCTAATTGTGATATTAACTGCCAACAGTTGTCAGAAGGTATAGTAAATTATTTTATCTTCGTAATAAAAATTACTAAAGTGATATTTGGCTTACTATTAGACTATTTTTTTTAAAAAATCTGCTAAAGTGCTTTCTCTTGGCTTAAATATTAGCAACTTTTATTACATTGTGTTGAGAACTATCTTTTGGTACTCATAATGATTAATCATACATACATATATATAAAAAATACTGGAATAATAGCATTTATCAAATGTAGTCATGTAGTTTCTGATTGCCACCTGCCAGCTTGATAACGACAATCAATTCCATCCATATTTGAGTGGTTTTGACATAGTAACTGCTCTTTCCAGAAATCATAACAGCCGTGTAAATACACAGGAAGGACTTTTACATACAAGATGTGTTTGTAACTGGCAGTTCTCCTTTCTGACTTTTCTGTCACTTGATTTTATTTGAGAAGATCTTCCAGTTTCTATGACAGATTTTCAAGGAATAAAATAGAGAAACAAAGGATAGTAATAATCAGTCCAAGGTGTTTGTTTTTTTTAGTCTTTGGATCTTTGGCCAAAAAAGCTGTTGGGGTAGTATGACAGTGGTATCCTAAAGCTTTTATTGACAAATCAAGTAGAGGCTGTCATTTGCTTCCAGTTTCTGGCAAAAAATGCTCATGATGTCCATGATTTAACAATTGTTATTTTGGGCTCAATCATAAGTTGATGACTCCCCTGTATAAAAAATATTGGTGAGAAGGAATCTGTAGAGTTAAGCAATATCTATTTTTGTATATATTTTAGTGAACGTAATGTTTGGAAGTAATACATGAGAATAGATTGGGCTCACATGTTAACATTAAGTATATTTTCAAATGATCTGTGTTAAATTTTACTTTTATACATATTTGAACTCAAATGTTGTCTTCTCACAGCTTGTCATTTGAAAAAATTAAAAAGTGTTAAAAACAAAAATTCAGGTAATTTAATAAGTGTTACTTATATATTGACATAAATATTTGTGGAATGAGAAGGAGGAGGCTTGCTATATTTTTTGCTTTGCACGTTAAATATAAATATGACGATAAAAACATTTGAGCATTGTTGAAATAACTAAAGGAAATAACTAAAGGTTATTCTTTTATAAATTGTATTAAATGTAATACCAAGGTGTGAGACTCTCTGTCTGTTAGTTTCCTGCCAATGCAAAGTGACCACAAATTGTAATCAGTAAAGACAATGTATTATGACTTGCTAAACGCTCCCCAGGAGACAGGAACTTATGCTCTGGGCAAAACAACTATCATTAAGAGAGGAACATCTGCCCAAGGTAAAAATTACAAGTAAACTGAGTGCTTGTTTCTATATGTCTGTAATTTCATAATATATTTGGGGTAGTCTTCTTTATAAGATCTGATACATATCTGCCAGAGACCCTGAAAAGGATTAATAATACTGGGCCAATCTTGCATAGATCATTCTTAGGAAATACTGCTTTGTACTGTACTACCATGTTTCTCAGAAAATAAGACCGAGTCTTATTTTCTTTTAGACTTGAAATAAGCACTTGGGCTTATTTTCAAGGTGGTCTTACTTTTCTTGAGATGCAGCAGGTCAGACTCGGTGAGCTGGACGCGCCATGGATGCACTGTTGCCTCCATTCCAAACCTTCAGAATTTGGAATGGAGGCCTTTTGGTAATGGGAGGAAAATGGGGAGGGGGATTTTCCTGCCTGCCATCCTTCCCTCAGTCTGTGCTGAGCTTGAGGAATGGATGATAGGCAGGAAAATCCCAACAAGTGGCCCAACAAGCAAAAGTGCTGCGCCCAGAAAGAGAAGGGCAAAAGCGATATTTGCGCTTCCCCAAGGGGCCAGCGGTCTGCAGCTGCAGCCAGACAGTTACACACACACACCATGCCTGCGCTGCCACTCGAGCTGGCCTTGCCCATTCCCTCCAGACTTATTTTTGGGGTAGGGGTAATATTAGGCCCACCCAAAAAAAAATTAGGATTGGCTTATTATTGGTGTAGGTCGTGTTTTCAGAGAAACATGGTAGTAGTAATGATCATTACAGTAAGTGAAGGTCAGACTGCATCATCAGTCTAAAGTTGGCAACTGGTGAAAAATCAGTTTTTCCATAAGACAGTGATGCTTGTATGATAGCTTCTGTTACTTTACTTACAGTCAATTCATTCTTATAAACAGAGCAAGAATGTGGTACATCTTATTTGTTTAAAGCTTAAATATCTTCAAATCGGTCAAGCTCTGAAAATAGATGATCATAATTCCATGTATTTATTAAAACATATATATTTCATTGTTTGATTTCATACATATAGTCTTTTGAAAATCTGAAACTCAGTTGCAAAACTTTGGTGTAAGTGGTTGTTTCCTGGCTACTGCATTTTTGCAAATACAGCAGCGTTGTGTGATAAAATAACTGTAGGGTGCCACATAGATGGGACCTCTAATACAGTTTAAAAGCCTATTATTTTTCCCCCTGAGTGCTCTTTGTGCTCATTCCAAATCAGATTGTGAGCAAATGGTTGCCTTAATTTGATTTGGAGGCCCTGATGCAGATTTTACTGTAGGCAATTTCCTAAGTTATACCTGATTTACCTCCTACGCAGTTTCATTTATTTTTGATTGTGGCTTTATTCTATCTATCTATATTTTTCAGACCAGGAACGTTCCAAAAATCTAAATTTATGGTAAAAATATAATTCTTCTTCTCCCAAATGTCCTTATTCTAGTTTCTGATGTCATATATCTATCAAGGGCATTTCCTGTTCTGCTACCCATAAGTCTTTATATGATATATCTGATCTGACAATACACATAGAAATTATTAGCTTATTTATAGTTTGCTTGGACTGGACACTTGCATTTAGTAGTGTATTAATATTCTACATGTGTTTACATTTCATGAAGGTTAGAACAGCTTATTTCTTTTTTTAAGAGTAGACGTTGTCCTAGACTAAAATAAAATAGTATCTAGTTCAGGGCCAGATCAATAGCTTGTATAATTCTGTTTAAAATTGTCTCAAAGCATATGAGAATGTAAAATGGTGTTTTAAAATTAAACTGAATGCATGCTTTACTATTAATGGTTTTTAACGAAATAATACATAAGTTAAACATGTTTCTAATTTCCCTTTCTTAAATGTGTGTAGGTAGACAATATGTTCTTTTTTTTCTTTTTGCAAACTGAATATGATTGGTAAATATTTTTTTATAAAGAGATAATTCTATTCAAAAGATAAATGTTATTTTCTTAAAACTGATGTCCAAATTTACAAAAATGTATAAAAAGTAAGATTAGACAATTTGCAAATCACCAGATATAAATGTTTCTTTACACCATTTTCCCTTTTTAAACTTTAGCACATCCAGTCCACCCATTTGGCCAGGAAGCACCTTTATCAAGAGAAATGGAGCTCTTCTGCAAGGTAGGCCAAAGAATCTTTGTTACGATAATTGCTACAACTTGCACATTGTTTCAGGAGAAAAGCTGCTTATAGTGCTTTTATCCTTTTTCAGTATCTACATTCATATGTAGTATACTCATGAGCTCAATTTGTTTTACCATGTAATACTTTAATATGCTATGAATGCATCTCTTTTCCTCCATCCATGGTTCACACAGCATGATACCTTTCAACTTGTGTTGATGAATAATATAGTTTTGCTTCTACATGTATCAGTGGAAAAATACTTCTAGCCGTAGTCGTGTGACAGCTGTATCTCAGAGAGTGATGTTCAGTGGTTGATATGCAATACACAGTCACTTTTTCTATTACAGTATAATTATGAGTATTTTTTTCCAGTTCAGTACTAGAGACAAGAATTGTTCAGTAGTGAATGAATGCTTGCAAGGCATAATTGTTCTCCTTATATTTGTTGGTTTTCATTTTTCCATTTGAATGATATTGACTAGTTATTATGGAGCTGAACTTGGAAATTACATCGGATAGAATATGAGTTTTAATTTTTTTTATTGTTGCATGCCAGTTTTGAATCTTTGAAGGTTATGTGATCAAAATAATCTTTTTTGAATTTAATTGTTAGTAATGGAAATTGATATTTTGTGTAATTTGAATGCATTATTTAAGAGGAAATCTATTTATCTTTTGATGACTCTTGGGGAGGTAGTAAGTATCCTGAAATTCTCATCCAGTTACTACTGCTTCATTCATGTTCAGAACAGAGTAAGACTAATTTTCTACAGCCTTGAATATATTTTTAATTTCTGTTTTAATCATGTTGGTTAAAAATGTCTCTGTGTCATTTTTAGAGGTTTGTAACTTTAGATCGCAGAATGCATCATAAGAACCATATTAGATGACTGAATGGACATCAAACTGAAAATTGTTATCTAATCTACCGCTTACCTAAATTGCTCAGAACAGGAATAAAAGACACCAACTATTTCAGTAATTATTATTGTTAATATATAATGAAAACATACTGTTACTACTTGAAGAGATATTAAGAATTCTGATATCTAGGTCCTGGCAGAGAAAGACATCTTGTACTTCAAACTGTTCAGATTTACTGAGACTGCAATCCTGTACATGCTTATTTGGGAATATATTAATTTTACCCAGAGGAGGTCTGGATAAGATTATGATTTATGTATGTATTGTTCATGTGTCCTTGCATTATCATTCATGTTTTTCATCTAGATCATAGTCTTCTGTGAATATAGAACAACATGGAAAGAACTCATAGATGAAAACAAGAGAAAAAGTTAACATTTATTTATTATTTATGTATTAGTTCGATTTATATGCCGCCCTTCTCCAGAGGCTCAGGGCAGCTTACAATGCATTAAGCCATAGCCTTCATACTTTTGTATATACCTGCTTAGTAGGGCTTCCCCCCCCCCAAGCGGTGTTCTTTTTACACAAAGTCAGCTTATTGCCCCCACAAACCAGGTCCTCATTTTACCTACCTTGGAAGGATGGAAGGCTGAGTCAACCTTGAATATATAGATAATGTAATGAAGTTTCCATGTTGATTACATAGCTGCCATCAAATATGAGGATTTTAATTAACAAACAGGTTGTAACACATTGTCATCATAATTATCAAGATCACAAAATGTTTATTCGACTGGTTCATTTTAAATTGGTTTTGACTGCTCCAAATAATCTATAGCGTCACTATTTTAATTGTAGAAACTCCACTGTATACGCAATTAGCTTTTTATGACCTTGTGCAATTATTATATGTGAAAGTAATAATAAATGTTCTTGGTTACAGTGTAACTTAAAACCTTTGGTTCTATAATTCTCATGTTTAATTGAAACTTTTCAACAAAATTATTTGGGCGTATACTGGTTGCTTTCTAGCTACTCTCTCCCCACCACCACCACCATCCAACTCATAGAAATACCTTTCACTCCTGTTTTTATAGCAGATGCAGATTGCTTTAATTTGTTGATAATGAATTATTGATTGTGCAAACATGCTCAAGGAGAAATAAATTGTACACAAAACTATGTACAGTCCTAGTAATCCTTGAATGATTTCAACCCAAATAATGCTAACTTTTCTGTGTAGCTGGATACTTCTAATTTCTGGAGTGCAATATTTTAGTGTTGTCATAATGTCATTTGCTAAATAGAACATAAGCTGGGTTTTTTTAATCAAACGGTACATTAACAAATGCTCAAGATTTTGAAATTGTGTCTTCAACAATACAAGCAATGAGAACTTCCTGTTATAAAAAACTAAATTCAGACGAGACAAAGAAACCTAAATCAAATTGCTAAAATCTGATAGTTTGTAGAAAAGACCAAGGTGTTAAAAGACCAAGGTGTTAAAAAAAATTCTATTTTTGCTTTATTAAATATATAAGTCTTTTAATTGTGTAGAAAACAATAAACCATGGAGACTCCTTAAAAACATAGGTACAATGGGTTGCCTGAATATCCAGGTATATTGGACATTCTGAATTTATATGGAGTCAAGAATGCAACAGCTAGAATAGAATTTGGAACAATTAACTAGTTGGAAATTGGAAAAAAGATTGTACCAAGGTAATTGGGAGGAGGTGTGTGTCTGCCTGTGTGTTAGTCTGAATGGCTGCCAATGTCCATAAAGGTTTTTTTTTTTACTATGAGACTTATATGCAGATTATTTCAGGAGAAATGCTGAACTATAAAACATAGAAATTGAAATTGTTAGGAGAAACATCAGCTGGTGATGCCATCATGGTTTTTCTTCAGTTCTAATTTATCAAAATGTAAGGTGGATATTCAGAAAAACTGAATGAAAGGTGAAATCGATGCCCCTAAAATGGGGTGCTAGAGATAATTGAGAATTCCTTTGTCTATAAGAACAAGTCACTCAAACTAGGTGAAAGTGAAACAAGACTGCTCATTGCAGATCCAAATAATAAAGCTTTAATATTTTGGACAGATAACGCAAAGGCAAATGAAAAAGACTCTGATGGTTGGAAAAATCAAAGAAAATTTAAAAAGCTGACAGAGAACAAGGTAGCTAGGTACTATCCTTGATAATGTAAGCATGAGCTTGAGCTTGAGAATGCAAAGAAGCAATTAGTGAAGGCAGTTCTAGTTAAATTATGTCCGTTGGGTCATGAAAAGCTAGAAGCGGCTGATGAACGAGTAAATTTATGGTGGTGGCCTTTAGCATAGCTAATTTCACAGCTTTGCTCTTCCCCTAGTTTTTATATTGTTTGAGTTATGATCTATATGGCTGCCCATCTTAAAACACAATTCTGGGCAGCTCACAATGTAACCCCAAACTATAAAAATCATAAAAACACCGCCAATCCCCATCACCTCAATCATCTAGGGATGCTCCAACGACCAGCCCAAAATATCCTTACTTTATTCCAGTATTTGGATAAAAAGGCACTTCCTTATGGCCTTGTAGAAGACTGAAAGTGTGGGGGCCTACCTGATCATTGCGAGGGGAATGATGTTCCATAAGGTAGGGACAACCACAGAAAATGTGCACTTCTGAGATCCCACTAGATGGTAACAGTTTAGGAAAAGGATCTGGAGCATGCCTTCCCCTATCTGATCTGGTAGGAGAGGCAGATACCCTCAGAGAGAGGTGGTCATGCAGATATCCTGGTTCTATACAATGTAAGGCTTTAAAGGTGATAACCAATGTCTTGAATTACACCTGGAAGGAAACTGCACATGCAGCTCATGCAACAGATGCATTAGTTGGGTAAACCTAGCGTGTTTCCCCAAAAATAAGACATTTCCAAATAATAAGCCCAATCGGGCTTTTCTGATTTGTTCTTCTCCATCCAAACCCTTACAGTCTTCAGGCACTCAGTCAACACCACAACATCATCTTCTGCCTAGCAGGGCATGGAGATTTATAGCTGCATATCATCAGTATACATATCTGTGGGGTCGAATGACCATCAGTTTCATGTATATGTCAAAGGGACAGATGAGAGGTCTAAGCCAAGAGGCACCCCACACTGTAGATCCTAGAACTCCCCCCCCCAACATACACCAATTGGAATCATATCCAGAGAAAGAAGGTGAGATACAGAACAATGTATGTTACTCCCAAACTCTGTAAATGGTCCAGAAGGATATCATAGTTGATGGTATCAGAAGCCACTGAGAGATCTGGGAGAGCCAGGATGGTTCCATCACACCTGTCCTGAGCCCTCCAGACGTCATCCACATGTGCAACCTATGCTATCTCAGTACTCTACCCTCACCTGAACCCAAAGTGAGAAGGGTCCAGATAATCCACTTGATTCAGGGTCCCCTGAAGCTGAGCACCAACCACTATCTCAATAACCTTCAAAAAGGAGAGGTTGTAGACTAGACAAAAGTCCTCTAATAGTTTAGATCCAAAGATGGCAACTTAAGAAGAAGACATACCACTGCCTACTTCAAGTCAGGCAATACCATCCCCTCCCTCAAAGAGGCATTAACCATTGCTTAGACCCAACCACTGGCCACCTCTTGGGAGACCTTAAAACAATCAAAGAGCGTCATGGTCCAGAAACAGTGGCCAAGCTCATTTCCTCAGGATCAATTGGCTCAAATTCTTTCCAGATAACAAGGCTCACAAGTGTTTCAGTCACTTCTAAAGGGTCTGCCAAATCAGAGTTCAACTCCAAGCCGAACTGGGTGTCAGGGTTCCAAATAATACACCCATAGCAAACAGGTCAGCTTCAGGGTGGACAGGGGGTTTCATTCCTAAGAGAGAACTGGAACAATCTCCTGGGTTTTAGGCCAGCATTTTCACCAAATGAAGCAAATCCTATAGCAGATGCAATAAGGGAAGAAAAATAAGTACAGTTTTACACTCTTATTGCCACAAGGTAAGTCCTAATATGGGTTCTAGTCTATTGCTCGGTTAACTCTGTCTTCCTCCAGCAGTGCTGTGCAGTGGTTTTCAATCCATATTAACCCTACAGAGCAAAGGTGAAAAACGAGTGTTATAAGACAGGGTGGTTTATAGCAGCAGCATTTTCAGCTCCTGCGTGAAAAGTAAGACAAAAGAGTAGACTGCCATAAAACGGTGACTTGTCTCTTTTCATGCTGCAAACCAGGAAAACGTATTAAGGCAGCCTTTATTGCTGGCATTTATTGAATTTTCAGCATTTGAAAATGAGTATCCACTTATCAAATTGATACAGTTACTTTGAATATGGGAGAAATATTTATAGTGTGTTTCAGAAATTTAGCTAGTTTTGTTTGTGTATCAAATGAATGGCTTATTCCCTGTTAAAATTCCTCAGGACAAAGTTTACCATTTGTTTACTTAGCCTTGACAACTGATGGGAGTGGTATAGTACCTCAGGGTAGGTCAGAGTACACTATGAATGTTAAGCTGGGTGTGTTTGGGCTGTAGTAAACCGAGTTTATAATGTTTAGCAAAAAAACCCAAAACCCTCTTGCTTTCTTGAAATGTACGTTGAAAAGTAAGTTTTGCTGATGACAGTGTCCCCTCATTCTCCTCTAGGATGTAGCAATCTAAAGGAGACATGAAACAGCTAACAAAAATGATATAGTTAGATGATGGAAAAACAAAGATATATTTTGTAGAAACTGAATGTGGTATTTTTACCCAGCCCATACCCATACAATGGTTTATGCTTAAGTTAATTTATCAAAACAATTCTTTTTAATACAGGGGTGTTATTGTTGATACACTTAGAAACTAAATGAAGAACAAATAAAAGAATATCAGTCGAATTAAAATATACAAAAATAGAAAGTAAACACAAAAGCTAGTCAGCTTTAATTTTAAGGGAACAGTGGAATGCCCAACATGTAACCATTTTACCATAAAAAGAATGAGTAAACCTGCCCAACTACTAAACTACTAATAATATATAACTATCTCAGTCAATTAAAATTAACAAATGTAGAACATTAAAAACGGGTGAAATCTAAAAATTTTCGCTACTGGTTCTGTGGGCGTGGCTTAATTAGTGGGTGGGGCTTGGTGGTAAGGTGACTGGGTGGGCGTGGCTTGTTG
>JANHZT010003045.1:131515-145547 GCA_032468215.1 Stegonotus admiraltiensis
GGGGGTAGGCGGGGAGAGAACAACATCCAAATAACTGCCACTATTCCTCACTGTCACTGCGTCTGGCTGGCAGAAGTCCATCAAGACTTGATGCCTAGAGAGAGATGATAGCAATGCTATCTATTTTGAAAGCAGCCATGTCACGTTAGGTTCTCTGAATAACCCAATGCCTTTGCAACTATCTATTATAAGAATGGTGAAACTTTAAAAATTGGTGATAGAGTTGCTTTGATTTTGTTTTTCCTTCTTAACCTTTTTGTCTTCTCTGTCACAGCTATTTGGAGTATAAGTTTGGAGTCAGATTTATTTTGATTATATGACATGAAGTTGTTATTGAGTCTTGGTGACCACATAGATAAATTTTCGCCCATGGTGATCTGGCTCTACAGTAACCTGGTCTTTCAGGTCTCCAATGATGCATTCATTGTCACAGTAACTAAGTCCATTCAACCTGCTACTGGTCATCTTCTTTTCTTTCCTTTCACCTTTTCCAGCATAAGAGCCTTCTTCAGAGAGCTATGTCTTCACATAATATTTTATTAAGCAGAAATGAACATGGAGGCATAACCTCAAACTGACAGGAGGGAAATTCAAAAGTAATGATAGAAAATATTACTCCACCGAAAGAGAAGTGAAAGCTTGGAACCAACTTCGAGCAGAGGTAGTGGGTCAATAATAAGTAATCGAGTTTATTTTTTTAATTAAAAAAATTGTTTTATTGAATTTTTACAATTAAACAATCATTATTCAACTCGTGCATGACTGTGACCATTTACATATCATCATGCTAGTATTCACCTATACTCTATATATTTTTACTAAATCTACATTTTATTATTTTCCTTTTTTTCTATTTTGATCCAATTATACCATATTGGATCAAAAATATATATTTAATTGAGTTTAAATATGCTTAAAAACTCATGTCCATCATCCAACAAAAATTAAATATAAAATTAAATATAAAATATAAAATTAAAATATAAAATATAAAATGATAATAAAAATAATTAAAAAGAAAAAAAACAAACTCAAAGGGCAGACTTGATGGATCACTAGGAGTTTTTTTCTGCCATCAATTTTCTGTGTTGAAAGTAGGTATGGATTCATCATGGCATTTGAATATCTTCTCCACGGCGTTTATGGTTGCTCTACCAAGTGCTAGTCTGAAGCATATTTCTCGACTGCTTGTTCCTTTACTATTGATAGTTGATAATTTTACTATTGTTTAAACTACTTTGAAAGCCTTTCAGATGGGAAGGCAGGATTTAATAGCAATAATTATAATAGCAATAGTCAGCATATTATCCCCAACAATCTGGGTCCTCATTTTACCAATGTCAGAAGTATAGAAGGCTGAGTCAGCCTTGAGCTGGTCAGGATCGAAGTCCTGGCAGTGGGCAGAATTAGCCTGCAACACTGCATTCTAACCACTGCATTGCCACATCTCCTAAATGCTTTAAATGAGCTAATATATCTGATTAATGAGTGATTGGAAAACCATTCTTCCAATTCATTTCAAATAACCTAATACGTTTTGTAAATTGCTTCTCAACAAGCATGTGTGAGAGGGAGGATTGTCTTTTCAGGATAACAATACTAAAATAAGAATTGTTATTGTATTAAAACCAATTGTTATTATATACGCTAACTCCCAAAAAAGCCAAGCCACAAGCATTTAATGAGATTTAAAAAGATGAGATAACATCTAAATCAAGTGCAATGTTTTAAGTATGTCTTGGCTTTAATGTTCTGTATCCTGTTCAGCCTGTTGATGAAATCAAGGCCTACAGATCCTATTATCTCCCATGCCCAACTGTGTGTTGCCATGCCTTATATTTGAATCACATAGCAACAGTATTTGTTTTCTCTAAGCTTGTTTTATAAAACATAACATTTTACCTGGTTACTCTAAACACAATTGGCAAGACTAGATTGAACTCATGGGCATTCTCTTGGCATTAGGAAGAAAAATCTACAAGAAAAACTTCTATTCTTACGGAATAATCCAGCATTTTCTGCTTCATTGATTTTTTCCCCCCAATTTAATTTTCTAACCGTAGATTTGTAGGGCAGAAAGATTTGAGGGGAACGAGGATGACGGACATATTGTCTGCACTTTTGAGCATTCCTGTTCTCCTGGGATGGACAATTTTCTGGTTGCATTTAATTTTTGGGGGGGGGCGCGCGGGGGGGTTAGCCTAACTAAACTTTTCTTATTTTTTTCATCTTTTGATCTTAAAGCATTATGCTATATTTTCCACATGCTTGCCATCTATTGAAATTTGATTATGCAATCAGAGGAAAACAGTGGTCCACAAAAAAGTACTAAGGCCATATATGGCTTTTAGTTACTGCCTTCATGAAAAATCACTTGGTAAATTTCTTGGGTATAACTGTCCAGAATACCGGAAGTAGTTTAACATAAAACTATTTAACATAAAATTACCTGAAGAAGCAGCTATGTTAGAATGCCTGGGAAATATCCCTGATGATCTGATCTCTTCTTTCTGATCTAAAGTATCAGCTAACAGCTTAGGTTGCTTTTGTTTGAAAGGAGGAAAAAAAACACCCTAAATTGTCACATTCAGAATTAAAGTTGTTTGAAATAAATAATCCCAGGTTATTTTTATACTAGATTTTTCTACCCCCTACTGGACATATAGAGAAGCAAGACAGTTGTATTTTCCAGAATAGCAATTGTCATCTTCTGTTAGGTAAAGTAATTTAAGTGTTTGCAATTTTTAGAGCCTTGAAAGAGTCACCCAGAATAGTGATTTCTTTGCACTGAAGCTTCCTTAATGCATTTTATTTGCCGCCAGTTAAGGATTGTTAAAGATCAGCATTCATATAAGAGAGAATTAGAATTTCGTTTATTGTTTCAATTAATGAGCATGTCCATGCAGTGTGTATTTGCATGTTCTTCTGTTCTAGATCTTGCCTTAAATCTACAGAGAAATTATTGACATAACACTGTAATCTGGAGATGGGCATGTAGAAAATAAAGAGTTGCACTAGAAAATTGCAGAAAAAGAACCCTTTCTCATCTGGCTTTATAAAAATCTTTATGAAAAATTTACTAGCTCTAGTGAATAATCTACTTCTAGAACTGAAACCAATGTTGTTCAAGCAAATTACAAACAAATTTATAGTATCTCTAAAATGAATTGGATTGCCACTGCCTAAAAGAGTTATCCATGTAAATTTTTTAAATCCCTTCTTGTATATAAAAGGTTTGAATTGGTTTGATAACCATTAATGTTTCAGGACAGTTTTTTTTCCTGGTTCAAATAATTTTTTGAGCAAACAAAGTATGTGTAGGAAGGAAATATTGGAAAAGTCAACATCAACCTTCATCTTACAGATGCAGGAGTATCTTGGTTAATTTTATGAGATGATTGTTTTCTAATCTGCTTCAGAGGATTAAAAAACAATTATTCTAACCCAATAACATTGTTTTGTGGAGAATATTCAAACTTCTAAAAATATGCATATGCGTAAGACCATACCTATTATCCTCAGACTTCAGTAGCTAAACAGCCATATAAAAGAAAGAATTTGAAGTGCTCCATTTATAAATGGGCTTTAATTTCTATCTGTATCTATAAGACTCTGTATTTCACCCTATTGTTATTTATTGAGAAGTTTATCTTTCACAGGATTAAAAAATGGAAGAGTTCATTGGCCTGACTGTACAGAAAGCTATTGGGAAATGTTTAGCTTTAAAAAGTATGCTCAGCAGCATTTGATATTCATGGAGATGTGATGGCTCAGTGCTTAAAGATGCTGAGCTTGTCAGCTGGAAAGCTGACAGCCCAGGTTCAAAACCTGGTGAGCTCCCATTACTTGCTCCAGCCCACCTGGCAATTTGAAAGCATGCAAATGCAAGTAGATAAATAGGTACCACTTTGTGGGAAGATAACAGCATTCCATGCTCCTTGGCCTATAGTCATGCTGGCCACATGACCACATAACCACAGAAGTGTCTTCTGACAATAGTGGCTCCCTTGGCTAAGAAACAGAGATGAGCACTGCCCCCAAGAGTCAGACATGACTGGAAAGGAGAAACCTTTACTTTTACCTTTATTTGATATTATTAGAGAAGGGAATGATCAAACAGAGAAGCTTCCTTTATGCATTTGATGAAATACCGTACCGGTGGTTTCCATTCAATGACCATCTGTTTAGTGACTGTTTGAACATATGACAGTACTGAATGATTGGTAGTTATGACTGGTTCTCGTACTTAAAAGCTGTTGAAGATTCCTATAGTTGCAATTTGCAATCTTCCCTGCCAGCTTCCAACAGTCACAGTCAATAGGAAAGCTGAAAGGAAGTTAGAACTTCCTTCTTTAATGACAACAGCCAGGACTGCCTGAATTGCCATTCAAAGTAATGAGTGTATCACTTAACAACAGAGTTTTTAGTTCCAGTTTAACAGTAGTAGTTTTAGTAGCATTGTTAAACTAAAACTACCTGTATAAATTTAATTTAGCAATATTTTTATTGTCTAAAATATTGCCTAAAACTTAAGAAAAGTTTGCCACCACCATTACCTTTGAAAGCCACAAGTCATGGCAGTGAAGTGATGCAACATTTTGTGTATGAGAATTATGTGTGCATTTCATTTGGGTTATATTTGATTTCAAAGTTCAGGGAATTATGAACTCTCAAGTTGCTGGGAGTTGGGCAGCATATAAATTTAATATATCATACTCATCTATTGCAACCAGATGAAATAAAAATAAACATTGTGACACTTTTAATATGTTAAAAACTACACTCACATTCTTATTATAATCTTTATAACTATCCTAACTATCCCTTCTGGATTACAGAGAAAGGTGACTTAATTAATACCCTTGAGTGACTTTATGTAATGATAAGATTTGAACTAGGGACTTCCTGCTCAGTCCCTGAGCAATTATATTATTGATTTTAAAATACTTTGCAAGTGTTTTTAATTCAATCATTTTCAGGAACCTTTTAATTATATCCTAGATATTCTGAATATGTTTGCTGTAATCATGCACCGCAATTGAATCTGAACACTTCTTGTTTTCTTAAATGAATTTTTTAAAAAGATAAGTGTCTTGGAGGATTCTGCCCTGTATTCAGTTAATCTTTTTTAACTTCAAAATCCAAGCAGCCATCTCAAGTTTTAACCATCCATTAATTACTAGGGGCTTATATTGAGTTGAGATGTCATGTGACTGCACCAAATTATGATGGCAATCTCAGCTCTTCCCTTAGCGGTCATTAACTGAGAATTGTGGATTGTTAAACAAGTACCCACCCTAATCTAAGCCATTCCAGGCTTGGCCCCTCCCAGCCCCATGCCTAAATTTGATGAGGGATTGACTCCAACACCTGCTACCTGCCTGTTCCCTCCAGCAAGCATTCTCTTACCCAGTTGCCCTCTTTGCCCAGCCCAGCAACAGCAACAAACATTCACCCATCAGTCTTCTCTCCTCAGCCCCACATGGCTCTCCAGCCCAGCCTAGCCCAGCAAGCTAGCCAGCCAACATTTGTTCACCCAGCTGCCTTCTCTCCTACCTCCATGCACCAACCTTTTACTTTTTTGGACCCATCTTCTCTAATGAATGTTTCCTACTTTCTTATCTTTTTTCCTTATTTCCAAAGGTAGCTCTGTCTTTGAAAAGCTGCACTGTCTTTGGAACTCCTTGTTCCAAAAACAGCATAGCTTTCTGAAGACAGCACAGCCTTTGGAAAACTCTTGTCATCCAAAGATGCTCTGTGGAAGCGATAGTGAACTGGAGTGGACCTTAGTAATAAGAGAAGCCACTGAATGGTTCAACTCCTCAGAACTCATCTCAGCATCAAGAAGTAGACTAGGATCACTCACAAGTTTGCTCCATATAAAGTCTGCCCACAAAGAGATCATGAAATAGAGCCCAGAGTCACCTCTATGAGGAAGATGGGTGGTTTCTAAATATAAATTAAAAAATAAAAAATAGTGATCTCCAACTTGTTTGAGAGCTCTGGGGCTTGGGAGAAAAACATCCAGGCCTATGTATTGTTGAGGAAGAACTTTTATGAAAGCCATTCTAGAAGCATTAATACTGTCTCATTTGGACCTGAGAGTTGTTTTTCAAGAAAGGATTGATAGCTTATAAATTTGGTCTCTTCCCAGCAAAGTAACTTGTTTTATATACATCTCGTCATCTAGTTGGTATTGTACAGCAGGTCATAGAACTTGTTTTGGTCTTGGAAGCAACAACAACTAAAAAGAATACTACCTAATATTACAGTGGGTACCTTGTTTCCTGATATCTTGTACATTTTAAGATTTTCATCTTTAAAGGTTTGATTTTGCAACAATATCCACTAATAATTCTGCATATAATTGGAAAGTACTTTGATTGGAAAAATATCTAGTATCAAGTTTGAAAAATATTACACGCATAACTTTATTTGTATGGCTTACTATATGTATCAAACATCCTAATTTCAGTCAGTGATTCAGTAAAAACAGTTTGAATTTCAATTTTATATCAATAAATATATTCAGAAGCATGTGGCATTGCAGTCAAGAGCTGTATGCATACACACATACATAGTATAAATAAGTAAATATCTTCACTTAATTATGTTCTTATTCAGAGCTGCAGCCAGCAGGCCAAACATTCCTTATTCTGGAATGAAATAAATTATTCCTCCTTTCCTCCCTTTCAGTTTTCTGTGATATGTTTCCATCTAGAACAATTTATTTTTGAAGTTCTGTTAGCCTCAGGGAATTTCCCAAGCATATGAATACTTTCCTCCTTGTTTCTCAGTAGCCTTGCTTTGACTCAATTTCTGTTAGCACAGGGCATGAGTTTGCTGTTTAAAAAGGCATAATCTATAAATGAGGGTAACATGACCCTCAGAGAAATACAACCATAAAAGGTAACATGTATGGAGGAGGGGGGGGGGTCTCTGAGAAAGAGGAGGAGGAAAGTAACCATTACAGCCTCTTATATTGTACCTCCGAGCAGATTGCAGGGTTTTATACTTTATTATATTATTGCCCTTGAAATTGAACTGCATTTATAACATATGTGAAATATGTATTTTTAACACTAAAGTGTAATTTTCCAACATGATATCCAAAATAAAGTGCCAAGAAGCTATTAACCGCAAATTGAATTTTGTAGTATGTAATTTAGTTTAAGTAGTGACAAGTATTATTCTCTTTTTCTTGCCCCCCCCCAAGAAAGAAAGAAAGGAAAGAAAGAAACCCATTAGTCATTCAGTTTAGCAGCACAGAGGCAGCAGTCAACAAGGGTGTGCATTCTGTGTCTGCTTCAATTGCACACTTCATTTATTTGAACATGGCATAGGCGGCTTTCTCTGTCATGCAGCATCACTACACTATTAGTGAGTTTCGCTCCAGGGCAGCTGGGACGCTTTGCTGGGGCAGATGTTCTTTTCAGCTTATTCACTGGCTGTTCTTGGTTGTTTACTGTTGTCATGACAACGTCTATTTCCATAGCAGCCATGTGGCCTCCTCTCGGAGACTAAGGAATATAGTTATAAAAGAATCATATTTTGCTCTGTGTCTCTTACTTACCATCTGTCAACTAACTGCATGTGATGGATTCAAAAACTGATTAAGGATAATGGCAAGCCCTCAGTGATAATTTATTAGAAGTAAAACTGGGCCTTATGCAAATGTCTTTGTTGCCTTCAGGGGCGGCTCTGCTTTTTTATATACATATTTTTGAGCTCTGTATACTGATTTTTTCCTTTATTAACCCTTGCTGATGGGAGGTGGTGCTGGAAGTCCCAGAATTTATATGCAAAGAGGTAAAGCCTCTTTTCAATTGAAGATCAACCTATGGTGTATTCAGAAACACATTAGTGCAGGTTTTAACAATAGTAGCATGCATATAATTGGCCCGTACTCCACCTTTATCACCCATCTCTAATATATATGGCTTGATAAGACAGCAATCAATTTAGCCTTTGTTCACTAATGAATTGCAGTGCAGCATAGCATAGTGCAGCTCTTTTAACTTGCATCCAGACAAAAGCTAGGTGGTTGGAGATGAATGAATGGTTGGAGATGAATGGAGATGAAAGGTGGTTAATGATGCACATAAACTTTCGGACACAATTAGCTAATTAATATGATAAGGTCTATATCATGACTCACAAACCTTAACATATATATATTCACTTATAATACCAAAAGGAAATCATTTTATGACCTACCACAGTGCGAAGCAGACCAGTGTTATTCGAGAAAGGAATCAGACTGGATCTCAATTGTTAAAAAAAAACTTTACCTGCATATTTGAGAGGATTAAGACATGTTTCAGAGAATCTCCTGGCAAGTGAAACTCTTTAAAAAATCAGCTTTAAGGTGCCCTAGGACACTGTGTGAATGTGAAATCAGTAAAGCCTGGCAGATAGATCTCTCTGCAAAAATTGAAAGAGCATAGACTCGTTGATAAGCAGAATTGTGATAGTATGCCAGTGTGTTTTGTATATTAGGACTTTTCTCTGGGTATTTTTTTTTGGTTGATTTAATCTTTTTAAATCTTTTAGCGATTTAGTTCATTTCTGTCAAGTCATGGGGATGGGAATTGGCCCATTTGTAAAGTAATGTATTTATTGGTTGATTTTTCCAGATCCTGACATTGATGCTGCCACTGCCATGATGCTTTTGAATACTCCCCCTGAGATACAAGCAGGTTGTGAGTAGATATTTCTATAGCCTATAGCACCATAGATATGTAAGCCTAACTCTCTTTCATTAGTACATAGCCTGTTAGGTTTAAAAATAAAACTAGATGGAGAAATCAGATTTCTTAGCTAGACCCTTACTAACTCTTTTACATAGTATTTATCTGGGTAGATGTTCAGATAGATAAAGTTTTTATGAATACTGAACTGTCACAGTTGTATATATCTCATTCACAGAAATAATGATCTATATATGCAACTGTAATTCATATAATAATAGCATGATAAGCATTTTTCTTCTTTAGGGCAGTTAAGAGAGGAGAGCCAACAAAAATGCTTTGATTTTGATTTGAATTTATTTGCGGGGATGTCTGTACAAGCATCAGGCGTTTTTAGAGATCAAAACTTGAAACAGAAAGAAATAAAAATATATGTAGTCTACCGGAGTTATGTTTGAATTAATCAGTTTAAAAAAAATAGAAAGGTGGATTTATCATAAGGAGAGCTAAACAGACTTTTTTAAAAAAAACAAGAGAAACTCTAGTTTCCTAGTCCTGTTATTTACTCTCATACTGGATTGTATTTTACATAGAGAAGGCTTCTTGTCAGATTAGAATTTCATTTTTACCCATTTTTAATAATTGGTACCTATTCTTAAAATAAAGAGTCAGTTTGGTGAAGGATTAAAGATTTTAGTCACAGAATCAGCTGGCTAACTTAGGTCATTCCTTCCCTCTGGACCTTGGAAGAAGGCAATGGCAAACCACTTTCAAAAATGCTCTCTAGAAAACCTAATGAATTTATCCCTGCAGTCTAACTTGAAATTAAAAACAAAACATACAAAAAGCAAAACCTCAAAATGGATGAGTGAGAGAGAGAGAGAGAGAGAGAGAGAGAGAGAGAGAGAGAGAGAGAGAGAGAGAGAGAGAGAGAGTGTGTGTGTGCGCGCGTGTGTATGTGTATAGAATCTTTGTGGTTCATTATCTACCACAGTGCTTCATAGTCATTTTGTGGGCAATTATGAAGTTACCAGCACACTTTAAAAATATACTACTAATTGTCCATCATGAGTTCCTCTCACTGTATTAAATTGGAGAGTATATCCATTGACATGGGAGAAGGGCATTTTATAATATAGGTGGCCAACTGAGATAGTAATTTTCACCAACAATATTCTTCACTTTGGTTTTTAAGATGTATTTTGAGTCTTAACTTTTACTGGAACCCCTAAAATAAACCCTTTTTCTAAAACATTAGAAAGCAGCTGAAGGCAGCACAAGAAGCAGTGGATGGAAACTAATCAAGGAGAGACCCAACCTAGAAATAAGGAGAAATTTCCTGACAGTGAGAGCAATTAATTAGTGGAATGGTTTGCCTTCAGAAGTTGTAGGTTCTACATCACTCAAGGTTTTTAAGAAGAAGCCACTTACCTAAAATGGTATTGTCCTGTGAAATTGTTGGGCAAAGAATAAAGCCTGGTCCAATCTATAAGCTATATTTGTTTCTTCTAGTCCATCATGACTATCTCTCATTGATTTTGTCTTGAATCTATAGGTAACTTTTCAGAATGGTAAAGAATGATCATTAATAGAACAGAAATTAAGTTGAATATTGCCTTAATCAGCTTACAAAGGACCATAACAGTGAATAAAAGTGTCAATAATAAAAATGTTCCATAATAAATATACCTTTTAAAATATCATAAAGAAAAAAAGTATGATAGCAGAAGCAACTCAATGCCATAAAATGTTCCACAGCATAAAATGCAGAAATGGGAGATTGTTCTGAAGATAATAAATGGGTTTACTATTCTTATGTTTGAAGGTTTCAGAGAATATAATCACTATATATGTGTGGCCATCCAAAATAAATAAAAAATGAACCAAATTTCTGCAATATCAGAAAGTTTTTCATTACAGAACCAAAACTAACAATAAGGTAATTGGTTCGTTTAGAATCTTTTTCTCTATAGCTCAACAAGTAATTATCCAACTGATACAGAACTTTATACAGCAGATATGCATTAGCTACCTGAACAGGAATTTAAATTTCACTGGAATGCTCTGTTTAAGTTTATCAAGATTATATTTATATTTTTCAATATTTTAAACAAACACAATATGGTATTCCATACAAATGGATAAATAATCATCATTGTTTATTAAAGTTTCTTGGTAATGACTAGTATAAAAGCCACTATCTTCATCAAACTTACCTTTCCCTGTATAGACTTGATTTCTCTCAGTTTGTAGATGACTCCATTAAGCTCTGCATTTAATCAAACAGTAGAATGGATTAATGTACTGAGGGATCAGGATTCCAGGCTGCTGTATAATTGTTGCCTTATTGCATATGATAAGGTATTTTATGTTCTCTGAGTTTGAGCAATTTGGGAATAGACATTTTGGGTTTGGACGGACAATGTATTATAAGGTTCATCTTCCAAAGTTTGCATTTGGCTTTTCCGATCTCTATCTGATTGTAATTGACTTACTGGTTTCTATGAAGAAACATTTTCACTTCCTTATATTTTCCCAGATATTACCTATTGATGTTTCCATGTTTAAGAATAGTCTGCATCTAAATCAGCCGTTGAGACAGATTATGAATGCATGCAGTCTCATAGAGGGATTTCTGAAGATATAGGTATATGATGTGTGTTAGACCATATTTTAGGTAGACACATACCCAATTCTATATTAATTTATTTTTTACTTACATTGGCTGATGTTCATATGAAGCCACTGTGTTTAAAAGTGTCTCGTATCCAAATGAAATTCTGGGGGAGTTAAATTTCTGTGGCCTAAAATCAGGCCATTGTTCTTCTATTTTTATTGGGCCAGACTTTATTGTGATATGGTCCAAGCATCATTCCAACATAAGAATTCTACTGAAGTTTCCTTCTTCTATTTTTTTTTGGTTTTGTTTAATTTGATAGTAGAGCCAGTAAATCTGTAAAATACGGACATATTAAAAATGGAAAGTGTGTCCTTTTACCACACTTTTTAACATTAGCGACTGGAATTATTTAATATGCACATGGCATTCTCTATTATTAATATAATGGTTAATAGTTAACAAAAACTAAAATACAAAGTGTGACATCATTAAAAAAAGCCTTAATTTTAAGTAATGAGCTCTTCATTGTGTCTAATGACAGGACAAAAAAGATTCTTATGGAAATCTTAACATTTGTATAGATCACTTGGCACTTTTGTCCCTAAAATCGGTGATAGTAAGGAAAAGGATATACTAGTGTTTTCACTCTGATATTCTTTAAAGTGAACATATAAAGCATATTCTCTATTGGACTTTTGGTTTCCCATTAATAATGTTTGCAAGGACAGATATGAGCATGCATGTATGCTCAATAAAATATATTCTAAAGTTGTGCCAAAATATTCAGATAAAGGTTGTAAGGGTTTTCTGATCTATTTTTTAAGTAAAGTTTAAATTATTGCTTAGTACAGATTACATCTCTGTCACTTTTATAAAATAATGGATTCAGAAGGTAAAGGTAAAAGAAGAACCTCTTTCAACCATCACGCTTAATTCTGTTGTGGGATTCCTAGTGAGTTGAATAATGCAAAATCGAAGTGTGGAATACTTAAGTTTGCAAAGCTTATCCAAAACTTTAGATGCGTTCTGAATGCCTAAGTTAGTCCATTTGAGGTACCTTGGTTCAAAAGGTTTTGCCCTATGGTGCACTGTTTCATTCAGTTATAGGAATGAGAGTTTCGAGATGGTAGGTAGGTAGGTAGGTAGGTAGGTAGGTAGGTAAGACAGAGAGACAAGACAGACTTTCTACATGCAGAATAACACAAATAACTGAGATAGGATCCTGGTCCAATAGACCCGCAACTATGAGAGTCGATGAAAAAGATAATAAGAGATAGCACAGATGGAACTGACTGCCAAGGAATAAAAAGAACGTAGCAAACGCAAATAGAGATGGGGTTCCTGCTTAAATTGATTTAGGAAATTTTCTGGGATATTCCTCTGTGCACCTCCCAGCTGTCAATATGGTTCTGTGTTTCCTCATCAAAGGGATTCCTTCTGCCTAAAAAAAGCATAATTGATTTATAGGTAAGACCCAAATTCCACAATTTTGAAAAATATTGTACTATGAAGCTAGGCCAGAGACTTTTCCAAACCCATGTCTTTCCAGATATTTTGCTCTACAACTCCCCTTTTAATTGATTTTGCAGTATGCCAATTGAGGTTAGATTCTCTTTCATTTCTGCCCTATGAAAAATGATAAAG
The DNA here is from genome assembly GCA_032468215.1 of Stegonotus admiraltiensis. Taxonomy (NCBI): domain Eukaryota; kingdom Metazoa; phylum Chordata; class Lepidosauria; order Squamata; family Colubridae; genus Stegonotus; species Stegonotus admiraltiensis. The sequence continues at coordinate 144,470 of JANHZT010003045.1, forward strand.
TAACAATTCTCAGGGAAATATAATGACTCAAAATAAGACAAAATCAAGGTCTTTTTAAAGTCGGATTAGTCAACCTGGAGATTTTCAGAAGATTCGGTTTTCAGTTTCCACTCACCTTAACCAGCTTTCCAATAGAAGTGAACTGTGGAAGTTGGGAGAAGACATGACGTTGTCTAGCCCCAATCTAGAATTGCTTCAGTGTAATTACAAAATAGACTTCTGTTAGCTCATTTGAAGAAATGGTTATGTTAAATTGAGTCATCTAGTCTGTTCCCAACATTTGTAAGCTTTTACATATCTATCAGGCTTTATCTTTTAAGCAACTGTCATGAAATGAATAAAGTAACTTAAATGTGTGAGAGAACCGCTACTATTGGGAGTGTTAAAAGTGTTTGCTAGACTGTTCTCTGGCTTTGTATTTGTGGACGGTGGTAGTAATTTTCAGTGAAATTATTGTTTCCATAGAAACAGGATGTTTATGCTACTTGCTCTTTTATCCACTGTGGGGAGCTGCTGTCTCATGGTTGAGATGTGCCAAGTATTAAATGATATGTAAATATCTTCTAAAATACAAAACACATTTTTGTTTGTTTATTTTAAAGTTAACCTTATTTGTGCAAAATTAAGGCAAGGTGCTATTAAAAGCATGTACAAATTCAGATCCAATAACCTCATTTGCAGACAAATATGAAATATACTGTAGATAGATGGTATAAATATCCAGACATGTTACCCAAGTTTCTTGGGGTTGAAGATCACATTGCAAGTTAAACACACAGTATTTGAGGAAGAAGTATGTTTGTGAAGAGCCTTAATAACAAAAAAAAATATTGGTATAGGAGTCAGTCTGTAATTAGGGATAATTAAGTCTTAAAAAGAAAATTCTAACTTCAGATAGTTCAGATCTGGGACATAAATTTAACTATTAAATTTTATTCCATATTTCATTGGCCTACAAATCTTTGGCTAACTGTAAAAAAGATATAACGTTCTCATTAGTTTAATCTTCTTAAGTCTAGTCAAATATTATTAACAAGTTGAGAGTAGGCAATAATGGATTTCCATTTCATAGAGCAAG
>JANHZT010003046.1:0-11660 GCA_032468215.1 Stegonotus admiraltiensis
AGACAGACAGACAGAAAGAAAGAAAGAAAGAAAGAAAGAAAGAAAGAAAGAAAGAAAGAAAGAAAGAAAGAAAGAAACGCGCCGGGCATTGCCAGTTCCGAAGAAAGCAAGTTGCCTGGCGCGCGAGGGCAAGAGCTCTCGGACCAAAGAGAAAGCAGCGTGGAGGAACCCCAGCGGGCATCCTCGGGTGTCCTAATATTCCCTCCCCTACCGCCGCTGCTCTCACTTTTCTCTCGCGGATCTGCAGCGGCGGCAGCGTCGCTTGGCCGGAGCATCCGCGTACCAGCAACGCGCGCCTGGCACTGCTGTCGGAAGCAGCCTGGCTCTTCGTGGCTGGAAAACAGCCGGAGCGACGAGGCAAGAGAAGGAGGGGGCGCTCCTCCCGTCCAGCCAGCCCAGTCCGTGTCGGTGCCCCCCACGCTGCTCTTGTTTACCGGGAGGGAACCATGACCTCGGTGCTGGAGAGCAGCCGAACCTCTGGAGGAAGCGGCGGTCAGCTGAAAGGCAAGTCTAAGCGGCGGCGGAGGCGGCGTTCCAAGAGGAAAGGTAAGCGCGGGGTCTTTCTTTGCTATTCTCACCCATCCCGGCTCTTTCCCGCCCCCTTTTCCCCCCAGCGCCCCTCTTCTGACTTCTTTGGCAAGGAGGGTTGCGCTTACTAAGGTCGTCGACATCTTGGAGACAAGGACAAGGCTCTAGGGTGCCCATCCGATCCCCCCAGGACGTGGCCTCGACTGAGCGAGGAAGAGAGGGAGAAGCGGGCTTCGGAATGCGCTTTTCCCCTTGCAGGGATAGTTAGACAGGCAACATCTGGAACCGGAGCCTCCAGAATTCCATTGACTGGAAAGATGTATCATGAAAGTCTCAATGTGTATCAGTAAAGTCTAAAGAAGAATCAACTCCTCTTCCTCCTCCACTTCTTCCTCTTCCTCTTCCTCTTCCTCTTCCTCTTCCTCTTCTTTCCCTTCTCCTCCTCCTCCTTCACCTCCTCTGACCCTAGCAGAGGTGAAATCTATTTATAATGGTGAAAGGGAAGAGGTGAAGCACTGGGGGGAGTGAGATTTATCAGATCTCATTTCCCCTTTGAAAATCAAATAAACCACATAGGTGGAAGAGGAAAGCCCCTAGTTTTGCTGCAGTTGCAGCTCCACATGAACATTTTTATTCCAAGGAGAAAGGGGTAAAATCACAAGCAGGGGGGTGCAGAACATGGCCCCATCCCATCCTTCAGGTGCACCTTTTAAAGCAGAAAAACATTGCAATACCAGAAAAGAGGAGGCGGGGGTGGAGGAAGAGAGGAATAATATGTTTCTGCTAGCAGGGATAGTAGTGATTCTTGGGTTTGTGGCATTCAAAGTTAAGCAGCCTTAAAGACTCTTCCTGTTCTTTTAAGGAGACCAAGATTCTTTCAATGAACCCGGAGTAAATGTTCCTAATCCAGAATTTAGAAAATAAATAAAGAGAGGCTCAGAATAGTGAAAGGCAGGTTTCCGAGATGTAACATTTCACCCAGGCTGACCTTTTTTTCTCTTAAAGACGTGAGATAGAGGAAGTGGGTTGATAATGCCGTGTGTCTCCGCAGTTACTGTTTTTAAGAAAGTGATGAAATAGTTGTAATTCAAATAAGGATCACAAGTACAAAATAAGGCAGGACCTCACTTGGTGACACCTTGCAAGAGTGCTTAGCTCAAACTCTCTTAATCAGAGCAACACATGCCACCTTGTAGTTGTCATCACTTCAGAAGCCTTTGATAAGCTTCTGTCACATCAGTCACTTTGGGGTTGATTTACTTATCAGGGTGTTCTTTATTTTATTTTTTTGTTTTTGCAGAAAAGAAGATGGAAATGTTTCTTCCATCTTTGGGGAAATAAGTAGTTGGATTGTTTAGAGGCCTAAAAAATTGTCTGCACAAGTTAATGTTTGATTTTTACTGGTGTCACAATCCACAATATGCATGCCTGGATATCTCTGGCAGAGATTTAGAAAACAGCTGATCTGTTTTAACCTGGTTGCATCTACATTGAATATAATGTCTTCATTGATTATAAACTCCCCTCCCCCGCAAGTTTTCCAAGAACAAATAAAGAAAAGGGATAAATAAGACAATAACAAGACAACATTGTGTATGTGTCTCTCTCTCTTTTTTTTTGCTCCATTTACTTAAATGTACCAAAAATAATCTAAAAAAGGAATTCTTGAAGAATCACAAATACCAGTGACTGTTTTTATAATATAGGAGGAAAATTGGTGTGAGATCTAATAATTGGCTTGTGACATTCCTTTCTCTTCCTAAATCTGTCAAAATTACACACAGATAATTCATGTTCTCCCAGGATTTTAGACCGTACCCGTAAGTTTATCTTTTGAAATTGTGTATAGAAAATAAATTTATCTTTTGAAATATATTGATTTCAACCAGGATCCTAATGATGAGAGTGCTTTGTGTGGGCATTCCACCAGTTATCAGTTTAAGCTGATAAGTTTGGGGGAACAAAAGCCGTGAAGAAAATTAATCAACTTCTTATGGTCTGTTCTGCATTTCTCTAAGTATTACCTGAAGGCAAATAAATAAATGAAAGAAAAAATTCTGAAAAGAAGGGGGGCTTGACAAGTCCTGCTTCAAGAATAGCAACATCAACAGCTATAGTAGAGAATACCACTTTGTTACAGATTTTAAAAGGATGATATAAACATGCCAATACTTAAAGGAGTCATGTGTGTATATGTATGTAAGTGTGTGTGTCTGTAATTTTCCCTCCTTCACAGCCTTCTCAGGTGTATGCTTGCAATAACTATTTAGAAAATTAGTTCCATTCCTGAAAAGCCATAATAAGTATCCATGCATTTTCCAAAAAAAAAAAAATCCACCTAATATATTCTCACAGCAAATATATATCTAAAAAAAACACCTGATCTTTAACTTGTTGATATAGTAGTTTGATAAAAGTAAACCTCAATTTTCAAAAATGCCCTGTTCCCAGTTAGAAGGGTGAAACAGAACTGAGATTTTTTAAAATGGTGTATTTAGCAATAGTTTTGTAAATGACAATTAAAAACAAAGAACTATTGGCTGCAAAAGTGAATTCATTTTAGAGTGCTAAAATGAGATTCCCCAAGTTAAATATTATTGTATGTTACATAGTGTTTCCTAACCACTTTGGGAAATCTTACTAAAATATTTTAATGTTCCCTTAGAATATATTTCATTGCTTCAGCGTATCCGCTCTGCTTTTAAACTTTGTGTATGTTTATGGAGGTATTTCTCAATCATCTTAATTCACAATTCATTAAATGGTTGGCAGTGCCTTTGATCAGTTTAAGTCTGGTCCTGAATAAGATAGAACAAAAAAAAAAAGCACAGATAATCCCATTGTTCAGTTAAAAATCATGCTTAGTATTTATCCATAGAGAAAATAATATTCTTCCTACAATGCTTAAATGACACTCTGGTTTACCTTGTCACAAAAGGTAAAAAAAATATTTTTTTCCCTAAATCATTAATATGGAGTTGAAATTGTTGACATCTATTTATCAAAATTATCAAAAGAACCTTGGTGTTGACATTACTTTGGACATGATAGATAAAAGTCACGCTCTATGTAAAATGATAATGGTCTCCTAATTCTGTGGTAAGTTTAATGCAAGATTTGAATAGTCCAAATTAATATTCTGTTGCATTTCTCTTGAGAGCCTGATCCAGTCAGGATTTAAAAGTTAACTCCTCTCATTTCAATGAGAAACATATTGATAACTTTGGCTGTATCCTTCTTTCTATGTTCTATGCATTCCACATTTGAAATGTTACTTAATGTCTTTTCCATTTCTAACTGAATTCTAAGATTTAAAAGCAATATCTTTTGAAAAAGCTTTTCTGTGAAGGAATTATATTTATTTAAGGTTTGACTAGCTATTTTTTAAAAATAGCTATTGCAACTACATGGTCAATTTACTGTCATTTCCAGAACAGAAAATGAATGGAACATTTTCCAGTAATAAATAAATAAAACAGTTTCTCAAAAATAATTTACAGGAAATTAATGCCAAAATGATATCATCTATTTGATTATAATTTTTTTCCTGTAGCATTTATTTTAATGTCCATCTGTACTATGACGTAGGAAAATAGATTTGATGAAGAATTTTGCATTTTAGTATGTAATTCAGTTTGATTGTTTTTTAAGCTTATGCTTTTAGTCTTATATTGCTAGATGAAAATTTGCAAAACTCAAACAAAGGAAAGCTTTTAAAATGCACTTCTCCTTTTTTTATTATTATTATTTACTAGTTCAGCAGTTAAGCTAATTCATTATTTGCATGTGCGTTTGTGAAGTAAGACCATGCAATAAGGCAAGTAAACATATGAAGTGTTACTATACAGAAGATAATGGGAGGTTATTATTCATGCAATAAAAAGACAAAACAAATACAGTAATCCAGCCAAGTGTGTGTGCCTGTGTGATGAACAAGATTACAGAATAAAGAAATTTGGTGAAAATTAATGAAATTTGAGAGGTTAAGGATGTGATTTTTGAATCCTTATGGATTACCATTCTATGTCCTTCCCATAATATCAAAGTAATAAGTGAGCATGTTCCAGCTTGATCAGGATTCAAGGATAAATGTATTTTCCTTCAACAGATTGGTGTCATGCTTCAGGATGTCCGTGGCTTATCTTACCCCTTGCCAGCATGAGAGCAAGGATGGGATTTGGAGATAAAATTAAAATGGTTAAAACTTAATCTCCCATCTTATTTTGAGCTTTTCTTCTCTTATTCCTCCCTCTGCTCCCTCCTACTTCCTTTCAACCATTACGTCTGATTTCTTGCGATCCGTGGTAATGACTGCAATTTCAGGAGGCATCAAAGGTGTTCACTGTGATAGCCAAACTTAAATTTAGAATGAGAGGAAAATTACAGAATTCACAAGTCTGTATCTGCTGGATACAGTAAATCTGTGTCTTTCTGGTAAAAAGTTCTAAATAGACAAAAGCAAAGTTGTGATGGAGAGCTGTAAACTGAAGTCGCAACAACTGAAAGATGTCCAGGTTTCATGTTAAAATGAAGAATGAAAGAAATTACATTATTTAATTGCTTTTTTTTTCATTGTTGCATTCATTGGCTTGAAGTTAAAAAACAAAGAGAGAATTTCATTATATTTTTTTGTTTCTTTGTTTATGATGACTGTGTAAAGCTTTGGTATTCTAAGTATTCATATACAGGAAATGATAATATACCACTTCAGATTCATCATTTTACCTGGATAAACCAAAATCTCCCCCTCAAAGGGTTGAGTTTGCTGGTTGATAGAGATGAACGTAGTATTTAAACATTTGGCAGTTGGGCTGTCTGAGCTTATTCTGACATGTGTAAAACGCTGCACTTTAAAAATGAATGTTAGTGTGTTAATGTTTAATAAAAGATCAAAACCGCTTCCAAACCCCCTCCTCTATTTGTTTTACACCAGCATCCTTTAAGAGAAAGAGTGAGTTTCAGTATTTTACCATAAGAAATAACACCCTACTCCTTTTTTTCCCTGTAAGTTGTTTATTTGGATTTATGTTCTGCACAAAAATGGGTCTGTGTGCCATTGAATCTAGAAAGACATTATTCTTATTTATCACATTCAACCTTATAACACAAACACCCTCTACTTCCAACTGAGCATTTATGCTCCATAATACCTTTACTTCTCCGCTGCACACTGAAATCAGTATTGTTATATCGGTACAAAGGAGAGATCCTGTTTGCAAAATTGCTACCGATGACCTAATTCAAAAAAACCAGGGAAATAATTCAGCCAGATCAAAATATCCTCCCCACAATTATTCAATTATTTATGATACATGAAGAAGTAGAATTTCCTCCCAGCTTGATAACCAATTATTTCTCTTAACCTTCCAGATTGTTTACAAGTTTGGCATGCATGTGAATGATTAGTAATCTAATTTAATCTAAATCCATCATTTCGTAAGGTCTGGAATCCTGCATTGGTATGTTTAAGCTTTATGCATCTTATGAAAGTTGCATGATTCTATGCAAAATCAGTTGCGTTCCCTCTTTTTTTCTGATCGCTTCCAGTCTGTTTGCTTTGTTTACAAGATCTTGTGAGAAGCAAATTGCAGTGATGGATGAAATATGCCACTCAGCTAATTTTTCACAGTGGCTCACTAGCATCTTGGTTATTAAGCTGCCAAATAATATGCCTTTAGTATGAATATGTGAAAGTGAAATAATTGGGCTGTTTAATGTTGTTTGGCCTTTTTAATGCCTGTGATTCAAAGATAAGTTATTGGAGGATTGGTGTGTATGTGTGCGTGTGTGTGTGTGTGTGTGTGTGTGTGTGTAAAATTAATGATGATTAGGCTTCAAAATGTAATCGTTTGGTGTGAAGAGCAAAAATTCATCACCCATTTCCAGTTGATAGCTTAAACACGCTGGCTGCCTCAAGCAGAAATGCAGCTGAAGTGTTTAGAAGTAGGAACACTTGAATGAAACCTATGGTAGAAATTTAAGGAGATTTGATAACAGGGCAGGAGAGAGGCATGCTTCTTCTTTTAAAAAAAAACAAAAACTATTGATAGAAATGTCTACAAATTGCAGATTGCATTTCGGAATTGTAACCCAGAAGCTGTGTTGTTGACAAAATGATGAAAAGTTGTAAAGCAGGTAAACTGGTGGTAGACTCACCTTTCTAAGTACGGGAGAACAAAGGAATGGTCATTGATATTGAAATACTGTGATTACATTCTAAAGCTACCCGTTTTTGGCGTATATAGAAAAGAACTGCCCCATTCAATATTAATCAGTGTTAACAGTGTTGAAAAGTATAGAATGCCAACATACGGAATGCTGTTAGAAATCTTGCATTGGACTGAAAGAATATGAAAATTGTATGTGACATATTTTGTACCTTTTTAACATCAGATTATGAGCTCTGATTTGTGGTAGAAAGTACTAAATGAGAGCTTTGTCTATCAATAAACCGGCAACCAAGCCAGTACGTAACATCACTACAGAGAAATTAGTTAGAACGTGGTGCTTCAACCAGCAAGCATGACAAAGTTACCATCCAATGGTTTTCAGGTTGATGAGCCATTGTTCCAAGAAGCATTAAGGGTGTTGCACTGAGGTAATGTATAAGAGTTGGTTTAGCAAGAAAAGTATGGATCTTGACTATTGTACAAACAACAACATTCACTATTTTCCAATAAAATTATTAGCAGGGACAAACATGCAATCCTGGTTGGATTACATGTACTGAGGTTGTAATTCTGGTGTCCTGTTTCAGCATTGTGGTAGACTTGGAGTATCGTATGCATTGAAAAAAACTTTCCACCGTTAGCTGAGCATCTGCGCTTGCCAAAAGCTTCCTGTGTATAAGCAGATTATTGTCATTGCTCTCTCCTTTTTGCTTTGTACTTTACTGCCAGATATGGCTGAGTAACCAGGCATAATCAGTATTTCTGATGCAAATCAGTATTCCTGATTCAAATCAGTATTCCTGAAACAGAGGAAGATGGTGAGTATTCTTGAAATCAAATCAAATCCGTATTCCTGAAATAGAGGAAAGTGGTGACATTTGAAATTTCTAAGGATGCCACCATCAACAGGAAAATTCTAAATGTCTTACTCAGTTTTGGATCTATGTTGTTATTGTTTTTTAAAGAAAAAGGTTCCTACCTTCCTGGAAAAATTACTTCTAATTTCAGGAACTGGCATCCAAAGGAAAAAAAGTTGAAAGCTTGTTGGATTTATTTATTTATTTATTTATTATTAAACTTGCATGCTGTGCAGGTCCCAGCAGTTCTGTCAGTGGTTGAATGCATATAAGGTGAATGGCATCTGTAAAGTTATTGTGTATTTATCTGGTTAAACCTCTACCTGATATTTAATATTAAATCAACTCCAAAATGATTTGTGTTTAACCATTGACTTTTTACTCTCACTTTGTTTCATTTCCCACAGTAATTGGTCAAGTGATGGTGTTGGAAGAAAACAAGAGGCACAATATAAATCTTTGCCTCTCATGTTAGAGCAGCTATTCCATCTGATCTTTTCCCAGGGACTTCAACTCCCAAAATTCTCAGTCCACAGAGCAGTTAAGTCAAGGATTGTAGTCCCATAAAATGTAGTAACCCCAGCAGCAAACATGCTAGATATCTACGATATTTTGGTAGCATTTTGTCCTCTTTTCTGTAAAGCAAATGTCAGTTTCATAACCTATTCTTTGAATTTATTTGCTCTATGAAGGTGGCAAATTGTAAGAAACTAACTCTGCAAAAAATGTTTGGAGACCTCAAAAGAAGTAGAGCCAATCTGTTGGTTGCACAAAGGTAGATTTCAAATTCTGGAATCAGTTTCAGCATCTTCCAGAAGATAAAGTTGTATTAGTTAAGTAACTCTACGTATTTATGATGATATTTACATACCATCCTCCTTCAAAGAATTATGGGCAAATTACAATTCAAGAAAATAATATATATAAAAAAGAGTGTAAATCATCACCACAAAAAACCCTAAAATAAAAGCTGCGTAGGTCCTCCAGCTATGCCAAAAAGTGATTTAATTAAATGGTTTTAATTGCATTTATTTATTTGATTATGTGTATCTTTGTATCCTGCAGTTATTATTTTTACAAATAACTCAAGGCGGTGAACATATCCAACACACCTTCCTAATTAGTAATAACATTCTTGTATTTCTAATCTCCAATAAAATACTAACTTTGAATAATCAAAGAATTCGAAACTGAGAAGTGATGGAGAAAAATGTCAGATGTGGTAAAGACAGTATCTCTGCCAGATAAAATGCTGGCTTGGTGTTTAGATTCACTTCACTTACTTGCTCCTTGTATGGCAAGACAAGCTACACATAGAAATGATGCCATGAGATTAAAGGTTGAATTATGTAATAGCTTCCCAGAGAGAAAGAGAAAAATGCCTATCATTCCCCCCTCCCCACCCCAGCAAGATATCCTCGTTACAAAATACAGCAACTTGCGTGGTGTTTAATGTCAGTGCAATGCAATTTTGCCAGGCTAATTCCTGGCCATCTATACTTTTGAAGATGTGATATCCTGAGTTCCCAAAATAAATTAAACAATGGTTTTTGAGCAGAATCTAAAACACAATTTTAAAAAAAGAATGCGGTTTCTTGATTGTTTAAAAATGTATAGAACATCTAATTTTGAAATGCAGTTACCCATGTGGGCTCTTTATACCCTTCACATGTCCCATAGAAACATTTTTCCATCCCAATTAAAATTAATCTCTTTCATTTTTCAGCATAAACCTGCACTGTTGTGCATTCAAACCACAGTTAAGGACAATGTTTATCAAAATCTGAAATTGCATTAAGGCAATAGCTCACTGAAGAAATGGAGACAGGAGAAGGATCAAAATAATTCAGTTCATGACCTTCAACAGTTTAAATGCTTTTAAAAGATGGAGGTGTCCTCTTTTCTTCTTCTTCCGCGGCTAGTCATCCCCACTTTTAAATACTTGGATGAATGGAAACCTGAAGGCAGAAGTTGGAGTGAAAACATTAAGAGCCAGTATTGTTAAACAATGCAGACAGTAATTAGATGACACCTTAACACTTGCTGTTTACATCTTCAAGTTGAAAGGGTAAAGCGGGAATAGATTTCCCTAATGTCATTGACAGAAGATCTTCCTTCAGCTACAAAGCAGACATATTGATTAATCCGTGCCATACCATTTATTTATGCTAAGCATCTGATGTTTGTTTCTGCAATCTGGCCTTTCAAAATCATGATATTTGAAAAATTGGCATCAGCCACATGGGTTTTTTTTTAAAGCCACATACCAGCCGGGTGACTTAATTTGCTTTGCTGTCTACAATTTGTGGGGCAAACATTGCATGTTCAGGGAAGACAGATAATAATCTTTAAAAAGAATGGGATAATAACGATTTGTTCCAAAGGGTCAGTTGCAGTTTATGGCAAAGATGATCAATCTCTTTGCATTTTTATTTGAGTTGATTCTGTATTTAAATTCTTATAGGAAAGTAAAGAAAGTGCAATTTGGGATTTTACGTGAATGTACTTACACTCTTTTTGTTTTAATTGTTCATTCCCCAGCTACAGCTAATGCTTGATTTGCAACCATTCATTTAGTGATGGTTCAAAATTACAATAACTTATATGATTGGTCCTCATAATTACAACCAATCACAGCATTCCTCACAGTCATGTGATCAAAATTCGGGTGCTTGACAATGTATTTACAAATGGCTGCAACATCTTGGGGCCATGTGGTTTCCATTTGCGACTTTTCCAGACAGCTTCCAACAAGCACAGTCACAGTGGGGGTAGGTGGATTGGTTTAAATGATTCACTTAACAACCACAGTGATTCATTTAACAACCATGGTAAACAAAAAAAGATTGTAAAATTGGCTGCAACTCATTTAACAAACATCTTGCTTAGTAATGCAAATTCTGATCTCAGTTGTGATCATAAGTCAAGGACTTTCTATAAATCTTGGAGTTGTACAGTGTGTTGCCAGCAGAAAATATGTACAAAGTAGAGAAAAACTTAGGCATGTCCTTAAAAGAATAATTAACACATTATAATTGGGTCTTAGGGTACCTGTCGTTCCTCCCCACTTTCTACTCCATGTAATTTATCTTTTCCTCTTAAAGTAACAAGCACAAAGGTGTAAATGACAGCTATAAAGTCATAGTTCCTTTAAAATATTTTGGGGTACTATTTACATTCTCTGTAAGTTCTCTGGCTGAGTTACAAAGGAATGCTTTGAGTTCGAGGGACATTGATTGTGATCACAAATTCTGCCTGCATAGGTTTCTGCCTGCATATGACCAGGGTTTCAATGAGAGGTAAGGAAAAGGTAACCTTTCAGATATATTAGATTTCAGCTAATGTCAGTCCCATCTGAGTTGGCCAGGAATCAAGTATCAAGAGAACTCTTAAGTCAACCACAAGCTATATTGTCTTCTCAGTTGTAATAAGGAAGTTAATGTAACATAAGTCTCATATGGCCATAGTAAGGTGCTGTTTGGCTGGTCTACTGGCCCATAGCCTTCCTATATGGTAGGATGATACTAAATTATTGCAGCTGTATTAGGCCTATCCATCTAATAACCAACGCTTATAAGATCTGTTAAGATTCAGATAGATCCAATCTGCCCACTCTGCTTATCCTGAATAAGAATTTGAAGGTTTCTCCCCAAGTGAGGGTTTCAGAGAAGGCAGAAATGGTAGTTTCCCATCATTACTTATCTTCTAGAACAGTCTCTCCTTAAAAGATATGGGTGCTACTTTCTCTGGTGGACTTTAGGAAGGCAGTAAAGGTGGAACCTTTAAAGTTAAATTGTAAGAATTCCAGTCTGAGTTATTGAGACCGGGGTTTTTCACTGATCATAATCAAAATCTGTAATATTGTACATCATCAGACATCTTTTTGGACTTCTGACAGTGCACAATATTAAAAATGTAAATAAATAACTGTGAGGAATATACAGCACTTTAAATATATTTGAACTTTCAAGCCTTCCTCAATAAATATTTAGGTAATGTTATTTGGTTATATTTATCACAAGGAGGTGTTTATCCGGGTATAGTTACCTAATGTTGTTTGTGTATTATGAACACTCTGTGTGTGGAAGAGAGGGAGGGAGGGAGA
>JANHZT010003046.1:44136-56690 GCA_032468215.1 Stegonotus admiraltiensis
TATAAACTTTATTAAAACGCAAATAAAACATTTACACAACATACAACATAAAATAAATAACTTATTCTTATTAAGCATTGTTTCATAGAGGTTTCCATTTCGTACTTTATAATTCTTCCCCCTCCTCTTATCTTTCTTTACTTTTCTTTTTTTTCTTTCCCCCTCTTTAAGTTTCCCTGTTTAGAGATCTATACCTTTTAATTATTTCATTACATTATTTCATTACTTTTTTGTATTTGTGTATTCATATTTATATACCTGTGAAAAAGTTATTTATATGCATATTTACATTTTGTTCTATTCTTCTTATATTTATGTTTCTTTATTGATGGCAGAAAGCCATTGAGACCATTTATTCCATACATTGTAATAGTCTGTCTCTTCTTTTTCTTTAATGTCTTTTGTTAATCTGCCCATTTCAGCGCACTCTGCAATTTTATCTATTAGTTCTTCTTCCGCTGGAATTCTTTCCTGTTTCCAGTTTTTTGCGTATATTATTCGGGCTGCAGTTAGGATATGTATCATCAAATATTTTATTTCTTTAGGGTATGTTTTTGTGAAAATTCCTAACAGGAAGGTTTCTGGCACTTTTCTTTTAACCTTTTTTACAGGAACTAAATGAATCTCAAAAAAGAGATTCGAGGAAGCAATGATGGGAATGCAGTTCACAGTATTTTTCTGAAGTTATTTCATTTTTATTTTTACTTTAAAAAAAAAAAGGCCCTGTAATTAAGTAAATAAGACCAAATCCAACTGCTTCTTGTATTTCCTTTCAAACAATGATAACTATCCAATGCTACATATGGGCAGTCCTCGACTTACAACTGTAATTGAGCCAGGAATTATAGTCATGGTAATTTTTAATGTGACCATGCCCAATTTTACAAGCATTTTTGCGGTCCTTAAACCATTGTTAAGCAAATGCGTTAGTCATTAAGCAAACTTGTTTTTCCTAGTGAACTTTTTTTTTTTTGCTGGAAACCAGCAGTAAATACAAGAAACCAGAAAAAAATGCCAAAAATTGTGGCCATGTGATCCCCCTAAGATGCCGCAAATAGTCATAAATACAAGTTGGTTGCCAAGCTCCAAAAATGTGAGCGTAGAGAGGTGCAACCATTCGAACTTCAACAATGGGTTCTGAGTAGCTCTGGGGAAGTCTGTCATAACTTTGAACAGTCACTATGCAGCTGGTTGTTAAATGTCTATGGAGGTTCTCAATCATCCAAGTCATGGTTGTCCCAAAGGTATTGTTCAAAAAGCAATTGGATTTTTTTTTTCACCTTGGAAAATTTCACTTCTGATCCAAGAAGCTTCTTCAGTTCTGGCTAGAAATGAAGAAGCTTCTTAGATGAGAAGTGAAACATGTTCAGGGAAAAAACCCAAGAAAGTCCAGTTCAGTGGTGGGTTGCTACCAGTTCTCCCCGGTTCTTCTGAACCAGTAATAGAAATTTTGAGTAGTTCGGAGAACCGGTAAATACCACCTCTGCCTGACCCCGCCCCCAATCTATTCACTGCCTCCCGAGTCCCAGCTGATCGGCTAGAAGGAAAAAAACCTGTTTAAACTCCTGCCGCAAAGCTTCAAAGGGCCGCCCTACAGCTGATCAGCAGTAAAAGGCAGTGTGGTGGTAGACCAGTGTGCTCCAAAAACAAATGGGTAGACCAGAACACTCCAAAAACAAATAGGTAGACAGTTAAAAGCCTGGTAGACCAGTACCACTGCTAAACCCTAAAGAATTGTCACATGACCATCAAACCACACCCACAAAATAAGTCACACCCACAGAACCGATAGTAAAAAGTTTTAGAACCTACCCCTGGTCCAGTTGCCTTTTGGACAGCACCTTTGGAACAACTGGTTGTTAAATGAGATTAGCTATAGTCATCTGAATATTGTATAATCATATCATAATTCCTTGAAAAAAATAATAAATGGACACCGTTGCACAGCAATTCCCAAAAATATTGCTTTCCGCTTCCACCTTCCATAGCCAATTTGTCAGTGGAGAAAGTTAAGGGGAAGCAGGAATAGCACTATTTCCTACTTTGTAGCCCCTGTAAGTGCCATATTATAATCCTAGGAGCTCTCTGAAAGCTTTCCAAAGCATGGATCCACAGTCAAGGATAGGGCCATAAACACCTGCTTTCATTGAGTTCCCCTGCAATGAAAATCTGATGCTTAGGGAAAGGGAAAGATTCCTATGGAGCTTCTTAGTGCATTTATTTACAATTATAGGAAAGTGGCCATCACCGCATTAGTCTACCAGATATATAGGTGTAACTATATAGACCGTTCATTTAGCAAATATTAAAAGTTACAACAGCCCTAGAAAAGGTGATTTATGAATGGTCTTTGCAGTTATGATCATCATAGCAATCCCAGGGTCACTTGATCAAAATTTGCATATACATATATACCCATGTTTTCCCAAAAATAAGACCAGGTCTTATATTAATTTTTGCTCCAAAAGACACATTAGGGCTTATTTTCTGGTTATGACTTATTTTCAGGGAAATACGATACTAAATGCATCTATCTAGCTGACAATCTTAACTGGGGCTTATTTTGGGGGTAGGGCTTATATTACGAGCATCCCGAAAAATCATGCTAGGGCTTATTTTCCGGTTGGGTCTTATTTTCAGGAAAACAGTGTGTGTGTGTGCCTGGATGTGTGTACACACACACACACACACACACACACACACACACATATGCAAATGTTAAGATGTATACTTAATCTTGGGTTACCTCTAATAGAGAAAACCAGAATCATATGTGGAAGGAGATAATGAAACTAGCAGAATATAAGTAGTAAATAGAAGTTAAAAAGTTGGGTTAGCCTGGGTATTGCTTGCTATCATTAATGATACCATGGGAGATATCAGAAATAACTACAAGAGTTTAAAACTCAAAAAACCTATTACTGGCGAAGAGAGCAATTAAGTCTGTCTCATATAGAAAATAACTTCCTGCTTGTTGAATATGTTTACAGCAAATCCGTTTTAAGTTCAGGGGAGAAAATGGTGATGATGTTCTTAGCAGTTCCAATTAATAAATATCACTGTAATTATATAGCTATGGAAACAAGGCTTGTTTCATTTTTAGCCCTGTGAAAATTGTTCAGCTTATAGTTGCCTGCTTCTAAACGTGGGATATCTTTTCTTGACACTTTTTAATGGCAGAATTAAAACGTTTTTGTTTTTCTAAGTGGCTTG
This sequence comes from Stegonotus admiraltiensis, assembly GCA_032468215.1. Lineage (NCBI taxonomy): Eukaryota > Metazoa > Chordata > Lepidosauria > Squamata > Colubridae > Stegonotus > Stegonotus admiraltiensis. The sequence goes on from JANHZT010003046.1 coordinate 47,350, forward strand.
ATTTGTGAGCACCTGGTTGCTTAAGATATACTCTGTGGGACACTTGGATTGAAGCCAAGTTATATATTCCTTTAAAATGAACAACTCTTCTCTTCTGGGATTTTCTGACATTCTTTTTCTAAGCATCAGTCTGACTGTTTTGTGCATTTGTAAAAGCTTCTGCAGGAATTATTCATGTTCCTAAATATGCAGGCACAATTAGATGTTAGGCTGCTTGGAACTTGGTTAAAAGGCCAAGGAAAGCAATCATAAATGAAGTACTTACACATTATACCAATCACCCTATTTCCTTTCAGCATGAGCAACATTATGGAAAGTATAGAAAAGGAAATAATAAGCAAAGGCGTAAGTTAAGAAAAGGGAAGGAAATCTAGCTAAATCTAGTTTATACCAATTATACTGTTTATTATGTCTCTTCACACCTTCCTATCCATACAGGCCATCTTTGCTTTCAAGGCGTTCATATAATACATTGCTTTTTCTTTTTTAAAAACTTAGTGCATATCTTCATGTTAAGTTGAACAGCAAGCAATTTAGCTGGAGGAAGAAATGGCCAGATTTTTCTGGTATTACAGACTCAATGATGAACCAAATGATCACCAAATCATAATAAATTTACCATACACATTTATTTAATAAATACACTAATAAACAAACAAACGAAGCTTAGCAGAAAAAAGATACTTAAGATAAACTGCATCACTAAAGGAGTCCTGAAATTCCAAGTTTTGGGACTTTATTGTTCAGCTGGCAGTTGCAAATGGTTGTTCTTTTTCTTCACTTTAAAATTACATTTTCACTATATCTATATACAGATAGTTCTCAATCTACAGTCATTCATTTAATGATCATTTGAAGTTACAATACCTCCTATCAACTGTTCCAGGCTGCGGGGATTGCCACCACCCATCAGCACCTCCACTCACCCCATTTTTGGCTTCTGCCCATTCCATTTTCAGCGTCCACATGCCCCATTTTTGGTCTCCACACATCCCATTTTCGGCCTGTTTCAGCAGGCGGGGATCTCTGCTGCCACCTATCCCCACTGCCTGGAATGGGCCAAAATGGGACATGCAGAGGCAAAAAATGGGGCATGCGGAGGCAATGATAGGTAACAGCGGTGATGGGTGGGGATGGTGGCAATGGGTGGCAGTGATCCCCACAGCCTGGAACTGCTGATAGGTGGTATTCCTGGAGGCTGATCCAACCACCAATCAGCTGCTTGTGCTAAATCAGGCTGTGCTGAAGCTGACCACACTGTTTGCTGCAAGGAAGTAAATTGTTGGGAGGCAGAGGCCAAAGGATGGAGGTCAGCAGGTGGGCGGAGCATCAACAAAATTTGCTGTATAAGACGTACAGACATTTCCACCCACTTTTTTGGAGTCTTATACTCCAAAAAGTACAATAAATAGCCAACTCTCTGGACACAGAGCATTCCTAATCAATCACAACAATGGGGAGGTATTAAAAACAAGAAACAAATTTCTGTCTCCCCTTTGTGTTCCTTTGTGTTGGCTATTTACTTGTTCTTATTTTTAAAAAATCTGTATGAATGGCATTACCAACAAATTAGGAATCATATTCCGGTCTCCTGTGGAGAAAGAATATCTGTGGGAACATCTGTTATCTCTTTTGCTACTCCACCTTTTACTTTCCTTCTGGTGAAATGCACCCTTGTGGGAACATCATTCTTTCCTTTTGCTTTAAGGAAAAGAACAGGAGGAGACAATTTAGATCAGTGTTTTTCAGCCTTGGTAACTTTAAGATGCATGGACTTCAGCTCCCAGAATTCCCCAGCCAGCATGCTGTTTCATTGTCCAAACATCTCCCTGGTTCCCTTTGGTTCTGTCCCAGGATAAACATAATAAGGAAACTCTTCTCGTGGGAGTTTTTTTTTTTCAAACTGGAAAGTATAGGCTGCTAAGGAGCCTGTAGAGAGACAGAAAGATTGTGCTGGGAAACAACAGTGATAGTCCATTCCAACAATAAAGTTAACACAGAAGAGGGGGGGGCGGAAACTCCAAAGAAATAAATCTATACTGACACAACACAGTTGTTCTTTCAGTCTTTGATCAGTATATTGTCCAGCATGCATCATATATATCAAAATATTCTAGCTGCCAATGTTTGTTTGTTAATTTATTTATTAGATTTATTGGCTGTCCATCTTACCACAGGATAACTCTGGGCAGCTTATAGTATTAAAAAGATAAAAATACATTATATAGTTTATACATAAAATATTACAGAAACACAATACACAATGTTGCAGTCTTGACACCTTCATCAATACAAAGGCAGCCTTTGATTCAATATTTATAGAAAATCTGTGGGCTAGACTGAGAGGTACAACTATGCATTAATCTTTACTTTGGGTGCTAGATGAAAATTACATCATGTCGGTTAGGTGTAACCTCTCTCTCAGCAGGACTTGAACAAAAGTGCCTAATTGTTTCCCTTCTCTTTCCCTTTTCTAAAACCACCCTGTTGTTAATGTTCTGTCCAAAAAAGAGTTTCCTCCTCTGATGATGTAACAGATGAGCAGAGGAAGCCCGGAAGAGAGGCCAAATATATCATCAATCTCCAGTCCCTTCCTTCCCACAAGAAATCTAAGTCTTGCCCACCTTGGATTCCATTAACTCTTATCTGCCATCAATTTGCTTTGACCATTAGCAGTTCCAATTCTTGTAGAGGACGTTAGCTTACAATAAACCTATATTCATTTAAACTGTCTGGAGTCCCAATCACCTAGACTTGACAGATATTGTTCCATAAACCAATGTTCCTCAACCTCAGCAACTTTAAGCTGCGTGGACTACAGAATTCCCCAGTTAGAATTATTCCAAAGCAGAAATGTCCTATTCACTACGAAGGGTGCCAGCTGCCTTCATAATTGGAGAATAAATGACCTCCTCTGTGAACCAGCCTAGGACCTTAAATACTAGGCATTTTTTCCACATTTTCACTGCTTGGAAGAAAGCACTATTTAAGTACAGAGGGTTTCCAATGCCATAATTTGATTTACTGGCCACCACGGCACCAATTTAATCCTTGTTGCAGTTAAGTTATTCAGGGCAAAAGGGTTGAATTCTTTCCTTTATGGAGCTCTGTTGGGTGCTTATAAGCAAAATAAACCATTGGAAGCAGCACAGTTTGAGTTCCTATGAGCTGTGTGCCATGTTCCTCACTGTCAGCCTGATGCTTCCCTGGATGCTTGTAGAGATCTTATTGAATAAAGTTTGTGAGGCTTAGTTCTTACCCAATGAGTGGAAAAAAAAAAGAGATGAAGTCCTTGGTGCACTCTGTGTCTGGTTGTATGCGCTAAAGGTGTTACTTAGTAGAGTAATGAAATTCTGCAATCCCATACAGGTATTCCTTGACTTACAACCTTTTTGTTTAGTGATCATGCAAAGATATACTAACATTGCAAAAAGTGACTTACAATTGCTTTTTTACACTTATGACCATTGCAGCATCCCCATGATTAAAATGCAGATGTTTGGCAAGTGGCTCATTATTTATAATGATTGCAATGTCCTGAGCTCATGTGATCACCTTTTATGACTTTCTGACAAGCAAAGTAAGAAGGGGGAGTAAGATTCACTTATCAAAACCATGTTACTCAGGGGTGGCAAACTCAAGGCCCGGGGGCCAGATCTGTGGGGTACTTAGAACTGGCCTACAGTACCTCTGCCAGCAAAAACAGAGCTTGGGAGAACTGCACGCGGCCCTTCCAAGCTCTGTTTTCACTGGCAAAGGGTTGCAGAAGGCTGTTGCAACCAAAAATGGAGCTCACAAAGCATTCCCAAGGTCTGTTTTTGCTGGCAAAGGGTTGCAGGAGGCCGCCGCAGTTGAAAATAGAGCTCAGGAGCCCATTTTCACTGGCAGAGTGCTCAGGCCACCACAGGAGCCCCCGACACAAGTGATGTTGAGTTGGCCATGCCCACCCCGGCCCCCCGAGGTCAAACACAACCCTGAGGTGGCCCTCAATGAAATTTGCTTCATAAATTTTCTTCCTTAAATGTTTACTAGGAGCCCCTAGAGTCTTGTGAGTTCCCTACCTGTTGTAGTTGTATCTGCTGAGTGATTTTTTAAAAACAAAATACTGGCTCATTTTAACCTCTGGAATAGTTCACCAAATTAATTCTGGATGGTTTCTTTTTTCTCTCTCTCTCCTTCTGGAATAAAGGTTGGGCTTTTCCACCCAATTTTGGATGAGAAGCCCTGAGACAGTCATCCTAGAATATAAGCAGCATACTGTATTCTTGATCTGGATCAAGATAGTCTTTGGAGTAGATCTTTCTCTTCACCCAATTATTTTAATAGTGACTTTCCATTCCACACAGACAAATATTGTCACTAGCCAGACACAATACCTTGCCACTGATGGTCATGGAAGAGAGATTTACACACCTTTTGTGTCCTTGTACAGACAGGGTGATTGAGATAGTTTGCACGTACTTCTGCATTCTCCTTTCTATTAGCCACGTTGCTTTGAATTAATGGTACCCTTAATAACCTCTTGCTGATCTGATGGGGAGAATGCTATATTTTTGTTAGCAGACTACAAAACTATCCAGGACAAATCGTGATTGCTGTGAGAAGACTTTGTTTTAACACTGGCAGTGGCTGTTGAACTAATTTATTTTTTTGCCCAGGAGATGTGCAGTTCTATTGCTTTCCTGGCTGTTTCTCCCATTGTTTAGACTCCATAGTATTGCATTTTATATTTTGGTTTTTGATCATAAGAAAAATTTAGCAAAAAAAAAATAGCAAGACTGCTCTGTGCACAAAGATGGAGAAATACTGAAACATCCACAGTGGAGAAGCTGGTAGTGAAGATGGTGGAATCTGCAGAAATGGCAAAATTGACCTGTTTGGTCAGGGATAAAAATATAAATACTTTTATTTAAAAAAACTGGAAACCTTTTATTGACTTTTTGATGAAGACGGGGGGAAAATGAAATGGTGATTTTTGGATTTGCTGATTAAACAGGGTTGAATAGGGAAATATCCTTGAAGAGACATAATATAGCTTCTATAAAGATGACCAGAAGTCATTTCTTTCGTTATCTTCTTTTTCAGTCTGCTTCTTGCATCTTCTTTTTATCATTCTTTTTCTTAATTTTTCTTTTATATATTTTTATTTATATTCTACTCATGTAAAAATACCTAATGAAATTATCAGATTTATCTATCTCTGTCTATACATCTATCTACCATCTATCCATCTTTAACTCTGCCTATATCTATCTATCTGTCTGTCTGTCTGTAATATAATTGTAATATATCTGTCTGTCTGTAATATAATAACACACACACACTCACAATTATATTACAGATAGATGATAGATAGATAGATAGATAGATAGATAGATAGATAGATAGATAGATAGATATCTCAGATAGAGTCCAATCTCTAGATCCTGGGAGACAATTTGTACATCTTCTCTCTCTATGCCAGTGATGACTGCTCCCTATACTAGAAAGAAATGACAATGGCGAGGTTCCTTGCCAGCCCATTGACATCTTAATTGGAAAGTGGTGTGCAACAATGAACCTGGTGGTTTCTGGATCAGAATACCACCAGAGCAGCACGAGATGACACTACCGGCTCCCTTAGCACCATATTCAGTAATGTGGAACATGTCCCTCTGTGATTTTTAAGACAGTGTCTTATTTCTCATTGGAGATGTTTTTCTGATCAGTTCATTTATAGAAAGAACAGTTAAATTGTGCTGTATGTTCTCAGCAGCAACTCTACTTTATCTAGAAGTTATTCATGGTCAGGAATCTTGAATTGGGTTATCTTGTGTAAGTTTCTCTAGTATCCAGGACCCTTGAAAATGTTAACTGTTTATATGTGATCTAAATAGAAAACAGTACTACTGAAATTACTTGATCAGAAGTTTCCTGTTATGAAGAATCTGCTTTCAAGCTGATGAGTATTATGTCAAAAAAAAGAAATTTTTCTTTTTGCTCTATGATTGAAAATTGAAAACTTCAGCTGAAAACTCTGTGCTCAGGTTAAAACTTATTACATAGTTGGTGACCTTTCTTGGTGAGAGTGAAATCTTCAGTCAAAATCTGACACATGAATTCTGATCTTATCTTGGTACTTTTAAGCTCCCTGCAAGAAATCTTGGAATTAAAATCCTGTTCCAAATGGAAGATCTGATCATTATGGCCTCCCCTCCACCAGTTCAGCTTTTTAAAGAGTTATAAAACGAAATTAACTTGAGCTTGACTATAGCAACAGCAATAGCACTTAGACTTATATACCTCTTCACAGTGCTCTACAGCCATCTTTAAGTAGTTTACAGAGTCAGCCTATTGTCCCCAACAATATGGGTCCTCATTTTACTGACCTTGGAAGGATGGAAGGCTGAGTCAACCTTGAGCCTGGTGAAATTCAAACTGCCAAATTGCAGGCAGGCAGCAGGCAGCAGAACTAGCATGCAGTACTGCATTCTAACCACTGTGCCACTGTGGCTCAAGGACTATAAGTAGTCTTTGACTTGCAACCATTTATTTAGCCACTATACAAAAATTACATCAGTACTGAAAAAAGTGACACAATCAGTCTTCACACTTATAATCATTGCAGCATCCCTACAGTCAAGAACAGCAGTGGTTCTTGACCATGACAAAAAGATTATAAAATGGAGAGTGATTCACTTAACAGCCGCCTTTGTTATCAACAGAAATTCTGGTCCCAATTGTGTATTAAGTTGAGGACTACCTATGCCTCGTTTTCTAATAATGCTAAAATTCTGGTCTTCTTCTAAAAATGGTGCTAAGAATGTACTGTTAATATGTATTCCATCTGGGATGGACAATCCAATCTCTTCCTTCCCTTCCCTTTAAAGGGTTTTTGGCATTTGCTTCTAGTTTAGCAAATGATCAATCCGTAGCCTTCCACTGGCTTAAATCTGATTGGAAAGGAAAACCATGGGGTGTCGCTGAAGATGGTCATCCCCGTTTTATTAATCAGGCATTGAAATGAATTGGGCTGTTTATTGGGATGCAGATTTAGTGCATTAGGCAATCCATTTTTCAATTTAATCTACTGCCTCTGATAAATTAACAGATGTCGATTGATTTTTCCCCCTCACCCTTCCCCCATTCAGTCCCCCCTGTTTACACCTGACAGCCAGTACTTTATAGCTGAGCAGTTATTTGAAGTTATAAACATTATAATTAGCAATTTTTTAATTAGGCTGACAATTAACAGGAGATTTGCAAAGCTGCTAATTTGACATGTCATACTCTCCACAGTGTTTGTTAACCACCACTTGAGTGAATTCAGTTGAATAGAACCAGTGGGGGGGAAAATGATCTTGAATGAACTTTTTCTCTTTGCTTGGCTACTGTTGTTGTCTTTCCAGGAAGAGAAAAAAAATAGTTTAAATAGAATGAGAAGAGTCAGGTTCACTTATAGAGCCTAGGAGCAGCAATGATACTTACCTTAAGGTGTATTCTTGAACATCTGGACAATATAAACGAATCAAGGGTCTGTAATTCAAAATAATGTGCTTGGAATGCAAATGTTTAAGTTTCTAGCCCAAATCTCTTCAGGTTGGCATTAGGTTGCTCGTTCTACTTTTAGAATGGCATTAATTTATAGTGCCAAGATCATAACTTTTATTTCAGTTCTGGAATTAACAGTTAATCTGGTTTCTGAGAGTAAGATTGCCAATCAAATCAAGCACCGTAATCCCTTTTTCTTGAAAGCCCCTGATCTTGGGTGCTTTAGGATAAAAGAAAGGAAAGCAAGAAAGCTATTGAAGTGTGGTCTGCTGATCAAATGTGCAGAAAAGCACATAAGCTGTCCTTTAATTGGAAGGAAACTATTTATTTTGAGCTGTTTGTTTAAGCACAGGAGGATTCCTAATGGAGCCATCAGACCTCACTCATTGGCTAATAGTTTAATTAGGCCCATCTGGTGGAGGCTGTGGAGAGAAATGTCCCAGCTCCGATATTGGCAGTGAGGTAATTTGTCATCCTTGGCCTAGTGACTGGCCCAGGAACGTCTTTGGAGCCAAACAGAAGCTGCACAATCTGTCTCACCTGAGACTAGGGTAGAGTTATTGGAGGCGTTTTGAGCCATTCACCTTGACATAGTCAAGAGGAGAAATGACACACACACACCCCGCCTTGTAGCCTTGAGATAATGTCTGTATAGAAATCAGAGGAGACTTTCTGAAAGTCAGGTTGATCTTGGCTTCGTCAGCCAAAACCATAATAATTGAAAACATTTCTGGAGGAGGAATGATGGAAAGAGGGAGGGGAATGAAGGGAGATATTTAAATGATAATGTCTTTTATTGGTGTCTTTGTGAGACTGTGCTGGCTCCAGCAGGCAACTCTCAGAAGAGTTGCTTCAGCCCTAAGAAATGTTACTCTGTTTGGAAAGATTCTTCATTAATCATCTTGCTATAAATGAGTACAAAATTCCAAGAATTTCCAAAATTCCATATTTGTCCTAGGCTAACATTAAAGATAACTTTCTGAAATCAGTTGATTTTGCTTCTTGCTCTTGGAATGGGGGTGTAACAATGATTTTTCTGGAACTAATTAACTGTGGTTTCTGGTCTGAAACATGCCTGTGTTGGATATTGAAAATGTAAGGGAATTCTGTCATAAATCCTGCTGGAAGTAAGTGTGAATTACAGTCCTTCGGAATTCACAATGGGCCAAAAGCTGATAGCAAGTTTTTTTCTGATTAAAATAAAATATATATAAAAATCCGCTAGGAAAGAAAATACACTTTTCAAAACTATGTATAAACTGCAGAAAAAGGAAATGACATTGAAGATATTTCCATTTTTAAACCTGTTATTGGGGGAATAAAGGCATCAATGAGCAAAAATACGATGCTTTACATTAAACAGAAAAAAAACTTTTGGCAATTTACATGAACAGTTATATAAAATACAAGGTGAGTATTAAATTTTTGTAGGATGTGAGGCATTATAAAGATAACTAATTTTTCACTTTTTATGTGAAAAAAAAAATTAAAATCTTGTCCTATCAAAGTATATAATAAGGTATACAGAATTTTATTGATTTGCATATGTCTATTAATGTAACGATGGTTTGTAATTTCATTCATTCATTCATTCATTCATTCAACTTGTATAGCTGCACATCTCACTTTTGTGATTCTTAATTAAATAGTAGTTGAAAGCTATCTGGAGTGAGCCTTGGGTGACATTCATTTTAGGACCTTTTATTCAGTTTTTCATATATTTCATATAAATACGCCCTGAAGACGTATTTGTTCCGTGCAGCCGGCCTTACACAGCCATTGTTCTTAATTGGGGTTTTATTTGTATCGGA
>JANHZT010003047.1:0-10668 GCA_032468215.1 Stegonotus admiraltiensis
CAGCAATGCTGGCTGGGGGAATTCTGGGAGTTGAAGTCCACCCATCTTCAAGCTTCCAAGGTTGAGAAACACTGCTCTATCTCTCTTTTAACTCAAGCACCCACCACAAAATCCCCACTCTCACTGGGTTATGCATCATATTTCATCCTAAATGCTAGCAGTGGGATCCCCAGCTAGTTTCCTATAATTTGTATCCTTTCCTTGAAAGCTAAATGTCTACTCACCACCCCAAAGCAAAGCATGTGCATAGACCCTACTTCAGTGCTCTGAGTTACACCAGGTGGATGGTTTGGTCTCTCATTTATTTTTCTTAAGCTTTTCCCTCACAGGATAACAAGTCTTAAATACTCAAGGGCATAGAGATCTACAAGTTCTGGGAAGAAATAATTTATTATGTCTGCTCTGAATGTAATGCTCATTTATTTCACAGGATAGTTTTAGATGCTAGTGCCAAAAGGGCGAAAACAATTCTGTTGATACACTTTCTTTCTCTCATGTACCACAGCTGGACCAAAATATTTTGCCGAAAAGCTTTAATAACAAAGTAAGTAATGTGATCTGAGGTTCTGTTGATACGTTTTGCTTCTGCATAAATTGATGTATTCTCAAAGGCCAATGATCATCTTCGAATATTAGAATTATGTAGTGGGCACTCCTACAAAATGGGTGCCATTAATCAAGAGATGTCCACTCTTAGTCCCCTAAGATGCTTTGTCTTGTTTTTTTTTCCTAGATAGGGTGAGTGCAATTCCAATTTTCCTTTTCCAAAAACTGGGGTGGGGAATTATTATGAACATGGCAAAGCTTATGGAAATGGCTAAACTGACTTGTTTAAGGAAGAAATAAATTGCTTTTATAAAATATTGGAAACCTTTTATGAACTTATTGCTGAAAATGGATAAAAGAAGAATTTATTTTAGGATGTATTCATTAAAAAAGTTTGCTTATGGGAAGAAAGGAACCATGATATATAATTTCCTTCTTTCGATAGCTTTTTTCTTTTCTTTTATATATCCTTTTTCTAAACTCCCTTTTATGTTTCTGTAGTTTTTTAATCTTATGTAAATCTTTTAATAAAAATTACACATTAAACTAAAAATGGCAAGGGGACCATGAATATTTCATAAAATGGTAGCTATTAATTTTAATTTTTAAAAAAATAATGTTAAAACATGCAGGATATGCTGTCTGCTGGACAGCAAGAAAGATGCAGGCAGCTTGGTACCTACAAGCACCTTGAAATCTAAGGCATAACTTAAACATCAGAAGCCTATCAGAGACGCAGACTTTCAGAAATGTTACAAAGGAATACAGCAACCAAAGTTCCTATATTTTATTCACCAGAAAAATTCAATTTACAACTAATTTCTACGGACTATGATTGTAACTTGGTGGATTATTTCTTCATATCATGAGGAAGAGCAAAGCTATGGATTGAATTCAAGGCACTTATCAATCTCTCACCCACCCACACTGTTTTAAGGAGCATCATGACTAATGCAGTGCAGGTAAATTAGGCAGAAGCAGCTGTTCCTGAAGTCAGACAAGCTACAGGTGTTGTGGATTTTTTAATCTCCACCCATTCATTCTCCTCATTCTCCATCAACTTTTGCATTTAATTTCTCTTTACTGTTTTCATTTTCACATTTGCTGGAGTTTATGCTTTTAAGGACTACCTTGTCTGGGATTTCAGAGGTGGCAGTTGAGCTAAATCTTATTCCATACATAAAAAAGAAAAGATTTATGGAGCTACATTTGACAGCAATGCAAGGAGCAGCTGGAACTGTTTGAAATTCATCTCTTTCCCATCAGCTCAATGAGAGTTCAGTGTGATGTGGATGAATAGTATGTTATGTTTTCCCTCCCAATTAGGCTCTGCTGAGCTACAAACTACCTCAATAAATAATAAATGGCCACAAGTGTACATCAATACCAAAAAGTATATCTTCCCATATCCTCCTGGACAGTCTGGGCAATAAAATACTGCTTTGTTGCAGTGAAACAGAGAAGTTAACAAATTGTGGCTAAGACAAGAAAGGGAAGTTTATTAGGTCAAATACAAATGACATCTTAATGGAATCCGATATGATACTGGCATGTTTAATCTATATAAGGTGCTTTAACTTACTCTCATTTACAAATTATTCATATGTCTGGTCATGGCTGATGTTCACCTTCCTTTATGGGTATATTCCAGATCCTTATTTATTAAATTTATTGTTTGCCCACCTTACCACAGGATAACTCTACACTAAACACTAAGTTATAGACAACAACCAATGATTTATTAGTGCTAAATATTCATGTGGACCATCTATACCTACAATAAAACTCCCCTTTTATGACCCTTAATTATAATAATAATCCCTTAATTCAGGGTAGAGTTGGGGCGACAGGATGGAGCTGAGCATTTACTGGCTGGATGCCCTTCCTGACACCACGCAGAGTTTGCAGCAGATATTTTTACTTTGCACCCTAGAAGATAAATATCTGCTACTACTGAGGATTGAACTCTCAACCTTCTGAGTAGGAGGTGAATGTCTTGACCACTAGGTCACCAGCTGCTCAATCATCTATATTCACAATATTATTTGAAATACTATATATTTGGATTCCTACAGGAAACCATGGGGATCACAGCTGTGGGATGAACATAGGAATGTATAACTCCATTGAAAAGTGGTGTGTTGGAAACAGTTCCATCATTCTGAAAATATTGTTTGATACGGAATGCCTTATTTGTGTGTTTGACCCATTTAATGTTGGAATGACAAAAATCTAATAAATATGCTTATTATTCACATAATTATTCAGAATTAACCAATTTCACCATAAAATTATACCAACGAAACAAATGTTATTCTGGTTTAATTAGGCAACACAGATATATTTATGTTGTCAAACAGCATTATTTGGGGGGGCGGGATGCGAGGAATTTTGATTAAATATCCAAAACAGTTCTGAAAGTGAAAAGAGATGTTCTCTAAGAAATATAAGTTGTCAGCAGAGCCCAATCACAAGGTGAACAGGAAATATTTTATTGAGACTAGAGGGCAGGAAGGATAAGATATTAATCCGTTACACTGAAGGGAAAACAAGTTAAATTATACATGATGCCTGAGGATATTTTGTTATTTCCAAATACTGTATCTCTGTAAAGCAAGTTTCCCAGCCCAATGCATTTCAGTACTAAAGTGCCATCAAACCTTGATTCGGCAGAAGCAAGTTGTAAAGTATTATATGGCTGTTCTAATTGGTGATTATAGGTATTATAATCTAATATATCTGGAAAGTAACAGGAGGTCTAATGGCTGATATTAGCAAAGCAGTTGAATCTGACAAACTCCAAGGATAAAAATAACACTAATAATAGCAATTTATTCAAGCAATCAATTGAATGTTTATTTAAATAATTACTAGTAGTATTAATCAGGCATTCCAACTACTATAATTTCCAACTGTCTTAGTTGGAGTAACATTAGTATGTTAGAATAGAGCACAACTTAAATAACCTGATAACCTCCATATGTTTTACAAACAGCCCAGTTTCTTGCCATTGGCTATGCTGTTTGGAGCTAATAGGAGTTGAAGTCTAAAAAAATATGTAGGTGTTCTGAAAAATCTATAAAGGCCATCTTGCAGGGCAGAGATTCTGTGGTTCTTGTAGTGCCAATGGGATGGGATGGACCTTTTACATGAAACTGGTTTTTTTTTTTAAATTTAAAAAGATCCTCCCAAAGCGTTCTGAAACTAGGCATACCATTGTCTTTCCTATAAATCTTGGAATGCTGAGAACAGACAAGAAACATTGTTAGTCAAGCAATGCTCTTTTCAATCAGGCAATAAAGAACGTAAAAAGGTGACTTTCAGCCAGAGCCCATCTGTCTAAGCCGCAGTGCTTCCTTACTGTACAGTACAAATACTCCTTTATCTCTGCTTCGCATAGAAAGAAGAAACACTGCAACCACACCCACAATCCACCTACAATCCATGTTGGGTGCATTTGTCTGGCCATTTGGCAAAAAAAAAATGATAAAACAACCCTGAGGTGTTGACATAAAGTGAAATACATTCTTCTGGCACATACATTATGCTGAAGGCTATGATGATGGCCATGACACTTAGTTTTGCAGCTAAAAAGCTATCCACAATTGCAGCAATAATGGTTACAGGCTATAATGTAGAATTTTTATATGTGGTAGAAAAAAGCATGGAAAAAAAGTAATAGCTCACTTGAACTCAGAAGCTTGGTATCAGAATAATTTACTGTAGGGCAGTGATGTGTGCCTGAACCCCCAAAATGCAATGCATGCATGGCCTTGGTGCATGCCCCCTGCCCCCTGTGCATGCGTGCGTACCCCCTGCATGCGGCCCACCCCCACCACGTGCGACAGACACCCAATGACTAGCTGGCTGGCAGGAGGCATCAGCGCATGGGCAGCAGAGCTGAACTGGGCCAACATGAGGGTGCTGCATGCCACCTGCGGCACGCATGCCATAGGTTCGCCATCATGGCTGTAGGGTATTTATATAAGCAGGTAAAATTAAGTTTGCTGTGAAATTGCCTAAAAGGCTTAAATTCTGTTTGCTAATAAGATAGTTTGTGACATCTACTAGAGTCAGGTAGCAAGATGGTGTAGGACAGGGCTGTCAAACTCGCGTCACATGGCCCAAATGTGTCACGTGCTGGCCACACCTGGTTTAGTGAAGGGGGGAAGTCACGATATGTCACGTGATGACACCATAACGACGCGAGTTTGACACCCCTGGTGTAGGATGAGACAAGAATTTCTGCAAAAAGAAAACTGACCCATTCTCCAGGTCCCCAAAAATTCAGTGACATGCTGCAGCAAAGCCAAGTGAAAATTCATTCAATTGCTCAAGGATAATGAGACCATAGGAACACAGCAGCATGATGCTAATATAAATTATTTTTATTTTATTATTTATATTTATATTTATATGCCACCCTTCTTGGGAGACTCAGGGCGGCTTACAATGCATTAAGCAATAGCCTTCATACTTTTGTATATGTTATACAAAGTCAGTTTATTGCCCCCACAAACTGGGTCCTCATTTTACCCACCTTAGAAAGGATGGAAGGCTGAGTCGACCTTGAGTCTGGTGAGATTCAAACTTACAGTAATTGCAGGCAGCTGGCGTTAAAGTATAGTGCATTAGTCTGCCACGCCACCAAGGCTCTAATTATATAATTATAAATTATATAAATGCCATGTGTTTAGGAGAGAGAAGTATGCTACAAATATAAGATTTCCCACTTTTCAAGTTTCCTTAAATCTTGCTGGTATTCACTATGCATAGGCTGCCTATGACACACACACACACACATCATGTTGCACTTTTTCCATCTCTATAATAGGAACTATGAGGTAAAATTCAATATAATATCAATACAAATCGAAACTCCAGAAATTCAGCTATGGTAAGGTAAAATCAGAACTGAGAGGTAAGTTCAGACAAATGGTGGTTCAATATTGGCCATCAGCAGCAGAACAAAAAAAATCTACTTTTGATTACATTGCTTAATAGGACCAGGGAGATAGTGTGTAAACTATCCATTGAGTGAAATAACAAAAAAATAATAATGTACTGCTCTGATTTACTGTGAAATAGAAATCTAGAGTGTTTTCTTGATAATTGCAACCAGATAAAAGGCAAGAAGAAAGACTGTATCTGTTATTTCATGATATTATGAAAGAATCTCAAATCATAACAGAAGGTACAGGACCACCTTAGAAGAAGCAGAATTTGGATGAAGAAGAGAAAAATGTTAACTGGAGCCTTCAAGCAATGCATAGGCCTATCTGTTCTAGATCAAATTATTACCCAGTCAGTGTCCAAAGTTAGCAACAGTCTTGTTTCTGTCTAAAGACATTGTGCAATTTAACTATACTTATGGAACCAATTTTCTACATAAATGGATATTTACTATCTTAATAGTGAAATATTTGGTGGCAACCAGACATTAAAAGGTTCCATTCTGAATTAGTTAGCCAATGAAATATAATCAACACATTTATGCTTTAAAGAAAACAGTGAACGGATGTCACTGTCATTTATGCCAATTATTCCTCTGGCCCAATTTTTTGGCAATGATTGATTAAAACACTATGTTGTCACAGACAGATTGAGCAGCTGGAGAAGGAAAGTTTCAGACAGTGAGAGCAAACTCTGGTTGTTGTTGGAATACTGACAGGGCAAATGTTCAAAGATTCTGAATGAAGGCTTAATATACTTTTTCTGTAGAAAAGAAGTTTAGTAAATGGTCCTTAAGAAAAAATGAGCAAGGGTAGCTGCAGAACATGAAAAGAGGTGAAGGGAGATCTAAGACTAGAAGATCTAAGAGTGGAAGTAGAAGATAGGGAAGGATGGATGTGAAAACAGCCAATTAAAGCCAACTGCAATTGTAGAACATGGTCAAAAGCTAAAATATCTAGTGGCTTGTTCAATAAACACCATCAACACAATGTTTTTTGCTGCTTCCTTTGGAAGTCTAATAAATCTATCAAAGTTAAAATCTAAAAAGTTGATTTACGTTCCTCCATATAAACGAAAATCTTACCAGACATGAAATAGAGGCAGGTCAAGCATTCTTTTGTGCTAATTAATTTCTAATTACATGAGTTATCTTTATAATTAAGGGTTATTCAGACTAAAAGCTGCCATGTTTTATTTCCTTTTTAGTCATCACTGCTCTAAAACAGATCCTGTAGACAAGTTTAATGGAATAAAGAAACTGAGAGGAAGTCTAAGGCTACATTGTTGCTTAATTATGGTCATAAAACAGTGCTTAGAGCCTTGTTTTCTTAACAGAATACAGTAATAACAAGAAATCTAAATGAACAAATACATAGTTACTCACTGCTAAAAATAAACAAGAAATAAAAGCTCCAACAGGAATGGCCAGAATTTCATCCAGGTCAGGCACACAAATGTTTGGCTAGTCCGCCCAAATATATGTGTCTCATTTTGTAAAATAGTTTTACTGTTTAGGATCTTGGTTGCAGTTATGCTCCTGGAATAAAATGCATATTTAGCTCCAGTCCTGTCTATAAAGCTTATCTTGCTTATACTTTTGAACTTCGTTATGCAAATAATTTACCTGACACTTCCCCTAACACTCACAAAGAAAAGAAGATTAATGGGGTGGCCGTAACATTTCATTACTAAAGGGGAATCAGAGATCTACCCTCAGTTCAAACATATCTTCCGTTTGATCATATTTATGATCTAGCTATTATAGTGAGAAATACTGTATTTCTAATAAAGTTATAATAGGTACTTTTACAATATGCATTTGTACATATGAATAGGTTAAAAACCCTAACACATACAAGAGTTACCCTTTTTTGTTAAAATATGTAACCAGCCTCTTTAAATAATGGGCTGAGGACTAGGACTGATGTAAATAAATTACATCAGTCCTAGTAAGCAGTAAAACAGAGTGTCTCTTGCAGCTATGGTTACCAATCTCCTCCAAAGGAACAATTGTTTTTGTTGTTTTTGTTGAAGCTCTGGGTGGAAGAAGCTCCCAAATCAAAATAAGCTAAAGCCTTTATGGAGCAGTTTATTCTAAATCCCTTCTCCTATGTTAGAAACCACATAGGATGAAGAAAAATAAAAGAACTAACAAATCTAGGCCTAGTTCAAGTTCAGTATAACCACAATTTTACACACCAGCCCTAAGGGTCCATTACACTCAGAGAGCTGTTGTAAGTCATAAAAAAGGAAAGGAGAATAGTAACTAGAAAATGTTAAAGTATATCCGTTCTAAATTATGCAAGAAATTCAGAACAGAAATAAAAGTTATTTTAGATAAAAGTATAAAATGGACTGTAAAATTATGTACCTAGGGAGTAAAACCCATTTAACTTACACTTGAGCAGAAAAGGGAGAATTATTATATAGCATAAGGACATTACTGTACTGTGTTGCAGTGGTGGGTTGCCCCAGTTCGGGCTGGTTCTATAGAACCGGTAGTAAAGCTGGCAGTAGGCTCCACCCACTGACCCGGATGTCATCATAAGTGATCTGCGTATGCGCAGGCACAATGCGAACCAGGAGTAAAGGTAAGTAGAACCCACCCCTGCTGCATGTTCTGCCCCAGCTCCGGATTCCCAAGGATTGTGACACACATCAACGGTCCTTATCAAAGTTATAACGTACCAAGAATAAACAAAGTCTGGCAAAGGTCAGCAACCAGCCCAGAAAACAAGATACGATAAAACACTCACTCTCCAAAATGCTCTGTAATAATTACACGTTGTTTCCAGCAAGAAATTACTAACTGTGTGCGATTTAAATAGGCTAAGGGACTGGCCAATTATCCTCAAACCTTACTCTCGAGGACACCTCCTCCTCCTGAGTAGTCATTCCTGCCTTTTGGCAGCCCTGCATGCTCGAGCATTGAGGAGAGGCTCCTCCACTTCACTCTCTCCACTTGAAGGAGCCTCTGGAGGTTCTGAAGGTCCTGGCTGAGTCTCTGCCTCTAGCACCACATCCTCTTCAGCCTCCTCACTGCCTGACACGAGCACTGGCTGCGCTGGCTGCTGGCGCAACACCACACCAGCTTCCTCGTCGGGATCAGCCACAATCCGCGCAGGCCGCTGGTGGGCCACAGCACTGTATTGTCATGAAACTAAACATATCAGGAGGTGATCAGTGATTAAATAAGAAACCTATATAATATAAAACATTAAACTGGGGTGGGGGGGGAGGCAGAATATACCAGGGAAATAAATAATCCTAAACAATGAGAAAAGCATTGGCAGGAGCTATAAGTAATTCTGTGGGCTTGCATGGGACAATATACAATAAATCTTTTGATGCTTGGTCATTCTATGCACACACAAACACGTACTCTGCTTTCAACCAAGATATTCTGTAATTATCCCTCATGGGGTTTCTTGTAACATTCTCTGAATACCAGGCCATGGAGAGGGAGACTACGTGGCAAACATGCCATTATGTTTTCATATTTCCAGTTTGGACTTGAAATAGTTAAGCCCAGTAAGGCTCTAAGGATTTGCACAATCCTTTTACTATACCTAGGGTTACAAAACCTCAAGTTTCATAAAGGAAAGCATATTATAGTAAGTTATTTCACAGTATGGAACATAATATATGTTTATTTTTGCTCTTGTTCCCTATCACTCAAGCCTAAAGGGATAGATGCAACAAAAAAAATCCTAACATCATTAATTCATAAATCCAAATGAAACATACATCATGAAATGAGTGAGAGCTACCCATAGGACTCTTTTGACTTGATTCACACAGGACTTTGTAGCTAACTCTTAAATGCAGGTTAGCAAAACAAGTGTTATGCCCAAACAAATGGCTGTATAATCAAACAGCATGCTAAGTTTATTTTCCTCTAGCAATTTATGGCATCATCTAAAGTTGTCCAACTACTAGTAATGAGGACATGCTTCATGTTGCTTTGGTGACGGCTGGGTGATGTTAGGAAAATAACCTAATGGGGAAATGGCGTGAGACAACAGCTGGGTTGTCACAATATGCTGAAACAATAATGACCTGATCCCACAAACTCTCTTTAATTGTTTAATTGCTTAATTTTAAGTCGCTTTTTTAAAAAGGGGTGTTTTAATTAGTAGGGGCTAAATTTGTTTAATATATTTTAAATTGTTTTTTAAATTTTATATTGTATGTGTTTTATCTGGCTGTTCACTGCCCTGAGTCGTTCGGGAGAAGGGCGGTATATAAATCCAAATAAACTATAAACTAAACTATTTGAGTCCACAAGAGTATTGTGCAAGTTTTCCTTCAAAATTTAAGAATTTGGCATCCAAGGAATTGTTTTTTGTACAGAATTGACTGGAACTTAAGCTATTCTTACATTCTTTTTCATTTCAGTATTATTTTCACAGGAAATATGAGTTGCTTTTCTTTCTTCTCAAACCCAAACTCCTCTATACCATTTCTGAAATTTGATGGCAGCACATGGATTTTTCTTGACCTGAAGGGTACACAAGATCCTAAGATATTTACTTCTTTATATGGCTGCCATATTGTTGTTGTTAGTTGCGAAGTCATGTCCGACACATCGCGACCCCATGGACAACGTTCCTCCAGGCCTTCCTGTCCTCTACCATCCTCTGGAGTCCATTTAAGCTCACACCTACTGCTTCAGTGGCTCCATCCTGCCACCTCATTCTCTGTCGTCCCATTCTTCTTTTGCCCTCAATCATTCCCAGCATTAGGCTCTTCTCCAGTGAATCTTTCCCTACCATTAGGTAGCCAAAGTATTTGAGTATACTGCTCTATATCTCTGCAGTTGCCAGCCTGAAGGAAGGAGAAGGGTTATTTACTCAGACCAAGTTGCTCTAATGGAGAAGAGGATCAACTCCATTATACATGCAGATATCCTTTTTTTTTTGGTACTGTTTCCACTGAAGGACTTCCCTATCAGTAGGAATCCTTCCACCTCTAATCTTCCATACTTAGTCCTTATTTTCCTTTGGGAAAGTCACATGTATACTGTCTTGTCAGATATTGCCTGCGCATAATGCACCAGGGACTAGAAGGGGTTAAGCCTTTACAGACATCACACATGTGACTATATCAGCCAATGAACTCTCTTATTGGACTCTTACCCAGAAATCACTTGGATATCTTCTCTACTTC
>JANHZT010003047.1:73755-90667 GCA_032468215.1 Stegonotus admiraltiensis
AATTCTTTGAGCTTGTGGGTTGGTTTCTGGATGTTTCGTTACCAGGCTAGGTAACATCTTCAGCAGAGTTTAGGGGATCCCCTAAAGTCTGCTGAAGATGTTATCTAGCCTGGTAAAGAAGCGTTCGGAAACCAACCCACAAGCTTGGAGAATGAACCTTCACCCTCATTTTTATCAGTCTTAAGTTGAGAATTTTCCATTCTCCAATGTATGAATGTTTAGATGGATGTTTTGCATTAAATTGTATGTATGTATGTTAGTGTATTTATAAGCCACCCCAATCATCTAGGATTCTGTGCAATGAACAATCCAACTAGTACATACAGTTAAAACCCTAATATAAAACAAGTAAAAAACTAAATATGTAAGAGGCACTAGAACAAGCTAGGGGCTGAATGCTGAGTCCAACGATAATTTTTAACTTCTTAAACATAAGGTGGGAGAGGGTATTCTCACTTCCAGGGACAAACCATTCCACAGATAGAGGCCATCATTATTGTCTGTCTCATGCCTCGTGGTCCTTGTAGAATGTGTCTCAACAGGCGCTCTCTAAGCGTTTGTACTACTTTAGCTGGGCATTGTCTGATACAACTCAGTGTAGCACTAGGTGGACTTTAAAGGGATGACTAGAATTCTCTGTTGGGCCCAAAAGGCAACCAATTGACTATGCAGTGATTTAGGATAGATTGTGTAATGGTATTCTCTTGGGGTTGTCCCATCAGCATTTTGCTCCCATATTTTGAACCAGCTGTAGATCTCTAGTTGTCTCCAAAGACAACCCCACATAAAGCACATTACAATTATGCGAATGGTGATCTGGGCATGCTAAAATTAGAGAACTAGACAACATTTGCTATGTTTTACTCAGCAATGGAAGGAAAAGAAGATTGCAAATTGTAGTAGTGCCATATTGAAGGGCTCCCGTTTAAACTTGCAGTGCTAGATGAAGTTACGAGTGCATTAACAGAAGATGTAGAGAATGAGATGTACAGAATCTGCATCCAACTGGGAATGACTCTGGTCAGTGTGGGCCATCGCAAAAGTCTGGAAAAGGTAAGAGTGATGAGTACAGGGAGACAAGGGGAAATTATTTTTAAAAGTCATAGTTCTCATTGTGTTTACTATTTAATTTCAGTTCCATAGCTGGATTTTGAAACTGTATGGAGAAGGAAAATGGGAGCTAACAAGAATTGAGAAATCCTGAACTATTCCCAAACCAATCACAGAAAATATTGGAGTTAAAGTCTCAAGTTAAAGTGCCTTGGAATCAGCATGCTTTAATGGAGAAAGTATGGTTGGAAAGTTCAAAATTACAAGTGCCAAGATTTCCAATTTTAAAAAAAACCATGGAGAGGAAAGCTTTTAATCATTTCTTATCTTATAAATTTGTTTCCAATCCATTGTTTTGATTGCTGTACCCCTTATACAACCTTTCATCCAGAAGAGAAAGAAAGAATAACGTTGTTTCATCTATGAAACTCATTTTTAAGTGTGACTGGTATTAAAGTTCTGCATAACAGGAATTATGCTGGCCTATCTACATAAGGACAGTGAATGTAGCACAGCCTCTTTGATCGTAATTTATATCAAGGTTGGAGCTATAGCTTCCTTGCCTGAGTTGAAGGAAGAAAGAAGCGGTGTAATTTCTATGATCCCTTAGGCCTCTTTTTTTTGAGTTGCTATTGTAGCAAATGGATCAATAATCACGCCCCTAGAGCTGTTCAGTCAGACTGTTTAAAGATTTTATTTGATGCAAAATAACAATGAGTTTTGTAAAATGTCAGCACCACTTGATAAAAAAATCAAATAAACAACTCTGAACAAGTTGTAAAGTACAAGATAGAGCTTTGCAGAGGGTAGGGATGGGAGGGAGTTTTTTCAGTCATTCTACTCCTTCCCCAATGGTCATTCCAGTCCAGGATGGTACAGAGGTCAGTGACCTCTGACATGTGAGATGCCACAAGGGTTACACCTCTCTTTCCTGTTTATTGCCTATATCAGTGCTATCAATCTCGCAGTCCGCAGGCCGGATGCGTCGTGCACTGGCCATGGCCACACCCAGTTCAGTGAAGGGGGAGAAAGTCCCAATACGTCATGTGATGATGCGAGTTTGACGCTCCTGGTCTATACGAAGCTTCTAGGAAAAGTCACCTGACATTTGGGGATTCAGTGTTAATAGTATGCTAATTATAGTCAATATCGCATTACTAGCCAGGCTTTGAGGAGGTGCTATCAATGTCCTTTCCCAGGACCTGGATGGCAGTGAAAAGACTGAAAAGGAAGCTTAGTAAGTTGGAGTTGGTGTGGTTACTCAGAGTTCTCTGTTGCCACAAAAGCTGTTTCTGATGAGCAAGCACCCAGATATCTGAAGGACCACATACTCCAGTCCTGGTCTGACCAATCAGACCAAACACAAACTACACTCGTCCTACATTTTCAAGAGGCTCGGGTCTGAAGCAAAAAGACACTGGCTTTTCAGTGGCAGCACCAATGCTGCAGGACAACTTGCTGGTAAAGATCAGGCTAGGCCACTCCTTGTTGATGTTTCAGAAGCTACTAAAGATGAAATTATTTTGGAGAGACTTCCCCTGATTTTGCTCTGCCACCTTTAGCTTCTATTTTATTGTTTGTATTATTATATTTGATGAGTGGGGTTTATTTTTACTATTTTTTTTGTACCGTAGATGTTTTACTTGGTTTTTATAGTCTATGTAAGCCAGCAAGCAACTTTGGCTTGTGGCAAAATGGAAATGTGAAAAATAAATACCTCTGTCCATCTATCAAATTGTGGCAGTGTTTTTCAACGACATGTTTAGCTTACAAGGAGGGGCAGAATTACAACCTTCAAAGCTGTTAAAAATGGAAAATAATCAAGGTTGATGTTTGTATGGAAAGTATGCCTCCATTCATTCCTGCAAAATGAATTACCAAAATGACCAAAGATGACTTTTCAAAAAAGAAGAGAATTCTGGTACGCATTTCTACTAGGAGGTAGCTGAGGATGTGTGGGGTTATGTGTATTCTTTTAATTTGTTAGATTCTTTTGGCCATTTTTAAAAGAACGTGCTCTATTTGTTTTTATTGGGATTTAAAAGGAAGGGAAATTTGATAAACAATTGAAAAAAAATAGTTACGGTATATTGCTTTTGTATCCAGAATGAAGCTATTATAAGACTTCAGGTGGGCATCAGGAAGACGTGTGTACATTATCTTTTACATTTTGCCTTATGTCCTTTTAAATTATACATCCTCCTTTTTCCTTTGAAAATTTCCCCAAAATCTTCTAATGAAACACAAAACATTCTTTTATTCCCCAAAGTTTGATATCATGTAAAGATCCTCTATAAACGTATTTAAATTTTCCCTTAAAGTTTGAAGTTTTCCTCCCAGCACATTTAAGTTGCTCAAAAATAGAGACTTAATTTTCTAATACATAAACTGTGGCACAAATGGTGAATCATCCAGAAGTGGTTTGTATAAGCAGTGAGTGTGGTATAAAGTATTAAACAGCATATTCTTCAGCTGTTATATTCTTCCCATTTATTAAAATAAGTTTTAGTCAGTAATGAATAAGCTTCCCATTTTGGTTCTGCAAGGGATTTTAAGAGTAAAAAGATTGCTGTTGGCCCAGTACTCTTCTCATTGTTGCTTCTTGAGAACCAAGATATTTTGGGCTACTGGTCTTTCTGCAGAAGTTTCTTATATTCCTCAATAATCTCTTTCACCGTGTCATGATCATCCAGGGTTGTCAGATCTCCAAGTTCATCTGCTTTGTTTTCTACAATCTTCTTCAGAACCCGCCGCATAATTTTTCCTGAACGAGTCTTAGGCAGGTGTCGAGCTACCTGAACCAGAAAAATTAAAGGAAAGATTAGAGCAGCATCAGGAAATTCACCCCATAAATATTAATTTGAGAAGAAATGTACTGCTAATCTTACAAAATCTCACTTCTGTACCTACTTTCTTTCCCCTGGACATATGTGGTTGTCTTCTTCATTGCATGTGCAAATGTAGGAGGGGCTACTCAATTCCGTTTCTTACCAAGTTACCAGCATACAATGGTAACAGAAAAAAGGTGTTTTGAGGCTATGATACTCTTTCTTTGGTGCATCTTAGCACTTCAGAATTGGTTGCCAAAAAAAGTAAAATCAGTATCTCAATTAAATTGATTACTTGCTCAGTAAACTTTCCAATAAAAGAAGGCCAAAAGTGGATTTGTGTAAGGTCCTCCTCTGGCATAGTAATCTTCAGTGGGAAGATTTATGGAAAGAGTGAACCAACCACTCACAAGAAGATGGCTTCAGGTGGCATAAAACTTAAGATCTGGAGAAAATTTTAGTTAAAGGTTATAAAATCAGAAAAGTTCTATAGACTGATGAAAAGATTTATTCCCACAAGGGGTTTCCTTGTGGTTCTGATTAGATTCACACATTCTAAACCATCGTTTGCCTAATCATAGATCATTGACTAAGCCATAATTGGCTGGAAACACACCACACACTGAGCCATAAACTCTGGCTAGGTTCATACAGTACATAAGCTGCAACCAAAGAATGGGTCAGCATGTATGAACCTGGTAATAGTGGTTTTTTTTAACTTGCAACCAAGTAATGCTAGAAAAAATTAGAAAAGTTATATTTATTTATTTAAATAAATTTGTTGAAAGATTATTTGATTCCTGTTGCAGTAGCATTGATGTGTTTGTAAAATATCTTTAGTAATGTAATTTTTCATAGCTAATAAGTCTATTTAACCTATAGAAACCAAGCTAGAATAGGCAGAACACTATAAGTTTTCTATCCCTGCTCTAATATTTTCGAAGTACTTTAGATATTCATTAAACTAACCAGATTTTTCTTTAAAAAGAACATTATATGCTTAAGCTTGATACTTAAGGTAACTTTCATACTTAATTTTTTGTTTTAATAGTGAAACCATTATGGTTTGGTTTATTTGGCTAATCAATGGAATGCAAATCATACAACTACCGGTAAGCAAATCGAAAACATTCTGAGCAAATGATCAATGACAGCAGAATTAGATTACACTGGACATTTTGTTTAAAACTATTTAAAATGTCTTTGCAAAAAAAATTGCTTTGGTTATCCAACTGCTTTGAATTTTCTTGCAACTTTGGGCTAGTTACCCTCTCTCAGTCCAACCCATCTCATAGAGTTGTTGTGGGGAAAATAGGAGAAGGAGGGTGCATTGGATATGTTTGTCACCTGGAGTTATTTTTAAAAATACTAAAGGCAGGATGCAACTATTTTTTTTAAAAAAATGTTCTACCTTCTGTCAGACTACAAATATTCATTGTTAGGCAGAATGGAGATGTGCATTAGGAAAAGAAAAGTTTGTCTGTTGTTACCTGAACATGGTCTGGTGCTGCATATTTTGCGATCTCTTTTGAAACAAGACTTTGGAGTTCAGAGGTCAAGTTATCTTGAGATAGTTTAAAACCGTTTTTCATCACAATGAATGCATAGGCACCTGTTTTTAAAAAAAGTAAAAGTAAAATAAGAAATCATCAAAACTTGACTTTCACACTAAAATAGCCCCCTTAGCTTGCAAGAAGCTGAATCCCCCTATGTATTGGCTGATACAGTAGGAAGTAAGAGCTATTATTAATTTTACTTTTGAGTTGCTGATTAACTTTTGAAACAATGCCCCACTCATACAAATTCTAGAATAAGTCTATTGGAGCATTTATTGTCCTGTGAGGTAAGAATCAGGGTATGCAACTTCATGCTTTAACATTCTTCTTCCTTTTCTTACTATAAATTTTACTGCAATTGATATTCTGTATCTCCTCTCAGACAAGGCTTGAGAACTTGATCTTCACTCAGTTATCATTAAATGACCACATGAAGGCTCTGAATGGAGCCTATCCCAAGCATGCAATAAATATGCATCATGCAAACAAATTCTGTAGGATGTTCATTCCATATGCTAGTGAAAGCAGAGCCTATTAGAGAAATAGCAGTTATTAACAGCCAAACTGACTCACCCACCTTCGCCTTTGATTTTATGAGGATATCCAATCACAGCTGACTCTGCCACTGCCTCATGTTTATTCTGGAACATAAACAGGTCTATAATTTACTGCAAGGATCCTGACAGGCTGGTGGAAACATGTGGCTCACTAAGCCTGGTGTGGTCAAAACAAAAGGAATAGACTAGCAAGGCAAGGCTCTGAAGTACCAGCCTTCAGAGTGGCTTAAGTGATTATGTGATAGAATACCTTTCTTGCATGAAGAAGTACTTCTAATGAGACTTTGAGCTGTAGAACAAAATAGAGTAAGTGTCCGCTTTAAGGGCAATATGAGTCAGAAAGACTAATCTGGTCAGAGATGCTTTAAAGCAGTAAATATTTCCAGTGTATAATGTATGACACAATGTAATGTTATTTGGCAAATTAATGTCAGGAGGATCGGAGAAAGCATTGATGTGTTTATTACTTGACTAACTTTTGTAGTGACTTTTTTGAATAAGTCGGGAATTTTACACACGTGTATAAGTATGTACACCTCTATTTTTCATTGTGGTAGACTACTGAAGATTCACTGAGAAAATTTCACTGCATTTTAAAATTCTGGTATCCCCTTAAATACCTTATTTTCTGTATCATTCATTATTCTGATCATTTTTAAGGCCCTGTATATTTTGGATAGCAATATTGATTATGAAAATTATAATACTGTGAGTAGAAAGCAGTTATGAACTACAGTTTAGTTTCCAAAAGGAAAACGAGGCAGGCTTCTGTTTACATTCTTCTGGCAATCAAATTGGTTTTTCATATTTCGTTGTTTCCCACCAATCTTAAGTCGGTGTGGAAGGAGCAGCGAAGCATGCAAAGGTCTGGAAAGCCACAAGCAATTCAGCTAGAGGGCCAGCTCAAATAGCAGCAGCTGCCCAGATCATTACATCTGAATATATTCTTAGGTGAGGACGAGCATGTTGTAATAACTGCTAGTTTCCCCATGCCTCTTACCACAACATCTTCTATCTCAGCAGTGCCTAGCCTATGCCCACTGATGTTGATGACGTCATCCAGGCGACCTGTCAGCTGGTAATATCCTTGGCTTGTCCGGTAGACCCCATCTCCAGTGAAGAAATATCCTAGGATGAAAAACAGGGCAAAAATATAAGGCAGTTATTTTTCTTTAGAAAGTCCAGAAGGTTCCCACACAGGATGAACATAGGAAAAAAATAATTCTTCATAGCACATCTTATTTTAAAATGAGCAATACAGTTTGTTTATAAAATTTATTGGTTGCCCATCTTAAGCACAAGGTAACTCTGGGCAACTTGCAATCATAAAAGTCTATCTATATAGTAAAACATAAATAAGTTAAAATCAATTATTAAAATCCAATTACAAGTAGGGAGGATTGGGACAGGGTGGGGGGAGGTAAGAGCTTTTGTTAACCACCTCCGCTGTGCTGTTTTCCCATTGAGGCCCCAAGCCAGGTCTTAAGGCCCTTACAAAAGATAGGAGGCTTGGGGCCAACCTCACATTGGGGGGCAAGATGTTCCAGAGGGCAGGTGCAACAACAAAAGAGGCCCTTCTCGTGGACCCCACTAGCTGGAATAATCAGGCTGACATGGCCCACACTACGCCTCCTCTGCCAACACTGGTGGGATGAGCCAATCCCATGAGACGTCCCTCAGGTAGCCTGAACTCATGACGTGAAAGGCTTTAAAGAGGATCACCAACACCTTGAATTGCACCCAAAAGCAAACTGGCAGCCAATGCAGCTTGTGGAGCAGTGGTGTTACATGGTCTATTCTTGGCACCCCAAGAACTGCCCATGCCGCCACACTTTGAACCACTCTGAACCAGCTAAATACAATAGTTTAGGCACCCTGAGTCAATTTACTTAGAGTTTCAATGAATCTCTAAGTGAACAAAAGCTGACACAATCTCTACATTCACTGAAACACACAATCTGATCAGGGTGCCCAAATATTTGCACAGAACTGTATCTGTTGGATGTGTTCTGTCAAAAGCATTGGACTTCTCTGTATTTCTGTCCTCCAATTTAAAAAATACATATTGAAAGGTAGGGTTGTATTTTCTCTCCCTAACATCTAGTCCTTTTGTTATCTTTGAGTTCTGGTCTTTAAAAAAAATGCTTCAGCCTATTTTGTCTAGGTTCCTGCATATTTCAATCAAGGTCATTTTCCTTACTCTCTATATCACTAGATTATTTGAATTAGAAGGAAAGCATTCACCTTTACAATGCAAACAGTAAGTGCAGAGGCCCAGTTTGCATTTGTTAAAGTCCTTGTGGCCTTCTAGGATCTGAATCCAAATCATACTCTTCACTCCTACCATTTACATTTATAGGAAATATGCCTATAATTGTCATAAATGATATGACAATTATATTCTCCATACTCTATGAGTACGGAGTCCTTGGTGCTCTCTGAACTTGGTTATTTGCTTGCAGGTGTTTCATTACCCAGCTAGGTAACATAAGTGCACTAGTTGGATAATGAAACATTTGCAAACAAATAACAATGTTCAGAGGGCACCAAGGATTCCACAGTTCAACCCTGACCCACATATTTTTCTGGTGAATTATATGGGTGGCATTGTGAGTTTGGCTCTGACAATAACTTGAAAAAATATTTTTCTGGTCCTACATGCCATTGTGCACAAGGATTCAGAAGGAGGAATTATAATTTCTAAACACTGTTGAGAATTATATATTACTCTTATTTTTCCTTTCCATCTCCACTAATCTATACCTGGGTAAGGCATCAGGTAGGTCTCCAGAAAACGCTGGTGATCATTGTAAATAGATCTTGCCATGCCTGGCCAAGCCTGAGAAATACAGAGGGCTCCAGAGGCATCATTCTGTGTTAAGACATTTCCCTGGAGAGAGAAAAAATAGTATAAACTTAATTAACCTCGGAAGTGGCTTGCATAGTTATTCAGTTTATTACTGAGGCTTAAAGAATGCAGCTAAAGGCACGTACATCATTGTCAGTTAACTCGTTTTACAAAATCATGCATTTCCTATCTTTGTTTAAAATTTCTTCTGCTAGATTTTCTGTATAAACTAGCAATAAAAGTCCTTTACATTTTTTATGTTCCATTGCCTTTGTGCTACTGTTGTTCAGAACCCTTATCTGAATGCTGAAAACCCTGGCTTTTCTTTATAAAAAAAAATCTAACCTTTGTAATCTTAGTTAACCTTATAATTTTCATGTTTATATTTGTGCCTTTTAGTCAATATCCTACAGAAATACATTTGATTTATGTACCCTATATATTTATCCAATTCGGTTTTCCTACATTTTTAAAACTGTAGTTGTTTGTCATTTGTCTAATTGGATTGGATCAAGATTGAGTTTGAGTTTCCAAGTGGTTTATAGATCAAGCATTATGACTTAGTGATATGTGTGTAAACCAGGTTCCTAGGACTTCTTCAACAAATCATGATTTAAAAAGTATAGTTTATTGTATAGGAATACACCACCCAGAGTTGCTTCAACAGTGAAATGAGTGGCATATAAATTTAATTAATAAATATATAATAAAATATATGAATCCAGAAAAAATTATCCAGAATTAAAAATAAAATGACTTCAACTCTCACATTATGCTGACCTCACCAGAAAATCTTTATGCAAAGCCTTGTTTGAACATGATACTGGATAACTAATACATAATATAATACTCAAAAAGCACCAGCCCTTTACATAATGCTTTACAAAACACAGGTATAAAGGTAAAGGTAAAGGTTCCCCTCGCACATATGTGCTAGTCATTCCCGACTCTAGGGGGCAGTGCTCATTTCCGTTTCAAAGCCGAAGAGCCAACGCTGTCCAAAGACGTCTCCATGGTCATGTGGCCGGCATGACTAAATGCCAAAGGCACACAGAACGCTGCTACCTTCCCACGAAAGGTGGTCCCTATTTTTCTACTTGCACTTTTTATGTGCTTTCAAACTGCTAGGTTGGCAGAAGCTGGGACAAGTAACAGGAGCTCACCCCATTATGCGGCACTAGGGATTTGAACCGCTGAACTGCCGACCTTTCCAACTACAGGCTCAGCATCTTAGCCACTGAGCCACCACGTCCTTCAAGCACAGATATACTAGATCCCAATCCAGGACACTTGCAATCTCAAATAGATACAGAAAAAAATTAGAAAGAAGATGGAATGGAAATGAGAAATATATAGGATTTCAATTATACATTGATTTAATGATAATGTGCAGTACCTGTAGTACTAGGAGATAATCCAAACCCTTTTATTAAACAAAACTTTTGGGAAGAGATGGTCTTGCTATTTCAGTTCAGGAAAGTAAAGGCAGTATAGAATTGTTGCTTTGATACTTATTTCTTTTTTAAGAACTTGTGTGAATTAAAAAGTAGATTATCAATTCCCCAACTGCTAAATTAAAAACATACTTTATCATCCAGAAGAGAAGGTCTGATGCCAAAGAATGGCCTCATGGCCATAGCTGGAACAATCTCATCTTCAGGGTTTGAAGGTCGAGGGGCAATACAGATGCCTCCTGTTTCTGAAATGAAGCAAAAATAATGAGGGAATGCTAATAAAATCTTTCTCATCTTTATGATCACCATTTTGTAAATGAAAGTTCCTTGCATTTGTTCATGATACAAGTTATGCTTCTGATCTCATATTTTGGAGAAAAACAAAAGATGCCTGGCCGTGTCACTAGAACATTTTTGTAAATATTCCTATGTATAGGACTCTATTCCCATACATTGTAATCTTAATGAATGTAGCCCGGCTGTTACCATCAAGTGTCTTTATTTGATTTGTTTTTTTAAAGAGATTTTGGGTTAGCATATTTAAATCCTTCATCTCTATCTTGCTTGGCACATAAGACACGATGCATGCTAATATTTGCAAATAAATGCAATGCTTAATCAAGTGACTGCTCCAAATATAGTGAATTTATATATGCTTCCTACCAGTTTGCCACCATGTGTCAACTACAGGACACTTTCTATCTCCAACCACATTGAAGTACCATTCCCAGGCTTCTGAATTGATAGGTTCCCCCACTGCAAGAAGAGAGGAAAAACAAAATAACTTGCAAAGAAAAAAATGGTTTGGATTCATGCATTTTATTAAACCGTAACATATTTTGGCTTTGGCTTAGCATACAGTAATATGTGAATCCA
The DNA here is from genome assembly GCA_032468215.1 of Stegonotus admiraltiensis. Taxonomy (NCBI): domain Eukaryota; kingdom Metazoa; phylum Chordata; class Lepidosauria; order Squamata; family Colubridae; genus Stegonotus; species Stegonotus admiraltiensis. Next base: position 84,925 of record JANHZT010003047.1, read on the forward strand.
TCTGTTCCAGCTTAGTGTTATGTTCACACCATTCTCAATAGCATTTTAACAAACGATGATTTGAAAAATACTGGAAGAGCAAAGGGTATGAATCCTACAAATATGATGAATTTAACACCTCACCTGCTAACCAAAATACATACAAATTCCAATAGAAAAGACCAAACTGCATTGAATCCTCAAGGTTCTCTGAGCTTGATTCTTTGCATGCAGACTAGTGGGATAATGAAACATCTGCAAGCAAATCAACCAAGTTCCGAGAGCACAAGAACTACATATACATTCTTTGCCAGGATGAAAATTATATTGGCTAGCTTACTACTCACCTGATCCGAGAATTTTGAGGGAAGACCTGTCATATTTCTTTACCCAGTTATCTCCATATTTAAGAAGAAGACGAATTGCTGTTGGGGCTCCATAAAACTGATTTATCTTTAACCTCTCCACAGTTTCCCAATAACGCCCTAAAATAACAAACAAACCCTTTACCTGGTTCACATTTACCACATGTGCTTCTCAAATATATAAAATCAAAATGAGAAGCTGAACTAGGTCACATCCCATATTTAACTCTGCATGAAGTACATGTAATAGTTATTAGATGTACATGCAGTGTACATATACATTTACATCTAATCCTAATTTAATATTTATATAAATATTATTAATATTTATATAAAGCTTTATGTTTTTATATTTTGTTTGTACACCACCCAGCATCACTCTGTGAGACAGATGGGCAGTTTCTAAATGTCATATATAAATAAATATATTAAAAGTGCCATAAAAATAAGATTAAAATGTATATTATAGGAAGTTGTAAAGAAATGCATATAAAGACTTTAAAGAATAAAATATAAATTTCATTGCCAATACTGGCTTAGTGATCAGGGCACCAGGCTAGAAAGGAGAAGACTATGAGTTCAAATCCTGCCTAATCCATGAAAGCCAGTTGGCTCACTCTCAGCCAACTCACAGGGTTATTCTTGTGGAGAAAATAGGAAGAGGAAGGTGTACTGGATAGGTTCACTGCTTTAGTTAATAAACAATAAAGGTGGGATACAAATCTATCAACAAATAAATAAATAAATAAATGCTATTGTAGTGTTAACAAAACTAAACCAAGACCTAATACAATGAGTAAATCCACCAATGATTTAAGAACACTACAGGTAGTCCTCAACTTACAACCACAGTTGAGCCCAAAATTTATGTTGTTAAGTGAGGAATTTGTTAAGTGCATTTTACGACTTTTCTTGCCACATTTGTTAAGTGAATCATTGAAGTTGTTAAATTAGTAACATGGTTGTTAAGTGAATCTGGTTTCCCCATGGTCTTTGCTTGTCAGAAGGTTGCAAAAGGGATCACGTCATGACCCTGGGGCACTGCAACCGTCATAAATATGAACCAATTGTCAAGCATCCAAATGTAAATTTTGTGACATGGGGATGCTGCCACAGCTGTAATTGTGAAAAATGGTCATAAGTCACTTTTTTCAGTGCCATTGTAACTTCGAACGGTCACTAAATGAACTGCTGTAAGTTGAGGACTACCTATATACCTTTAGAAGGCATAGTAATTATGTACTTAGCTGCAGGCATCGCCACACCTTTATCACTGTGTAAAAAGCTATTATTTGAAATAGTTCTACCCATTGTACCCATCTACAATTGTACCCATCTACAATTTCTGTATGTTCTGTTATGTTCCCATCTGTAATATATTCCATGTATTAAAAAAACCAAGAGCTCCCATCACTCTTAACTTGTGTTTGTGTAAGCTAACAGATATAAGAAGGCAATGGAAAAGAAGGGGGAAAATTTCATCTTCTATTAATTCTAACTAGTATAGCACCTCCACTGAAAATATTATTTTGGAAAATAATCTTAACATATGTACAGTATATAGACAGTAGTGGAAGCAATTAATGGAAGATAGAGAAAAGGAATGATAATGCGCACAAGAGAAGCAATGTAATGAGGTACAAATTCAATTATTGATGTTACCTTGAAGCCTTTGAAAATGGGCTGCATAGAAATAAAGTAAAATAAAAGTTATATGAGCCATGAATTAATCTACTGATTATACCTAAACCATATAATTTAGTGCCTTTGTCTTGCACCAAAATCCCATTACCTAATCTTTTTAATTTTTAATTTTAATATTATTTTTTACCTGGATTAGGATACACTGGAGTACTCTCAAAAAGGACTGTAGTTCCTCCATTACATAAAGGTCCATATACCACATAACTGTGACCTGTGATCCAACCAATATCTGCAACGCAGCCAAAAATATCTCCATCGTTGTAGTCAAACACATACTAAAGAAAAATGGGCAACATGAGATAGAAGCCGCTTTCTCCTGTCCCAATATGCTTATATAATTTTCTCCAATCAGGCAATCTCCAGATGTACAGTTTTAATGTATAGCCTCCAATTCCTCCAATAATCATGGTATTACCTGTGGTCGGATACCTGTTTCATTTCATATATTTTTGCATAACCTCCCAGCTCAAACCAGTTACTCTGGTTGGTGAGCAATCATATGTTCTTTGGCAAAAAAGAGCAAGAAAAAAGCTATCACTGTGCTTGAGAATTAATGTGAGATTCTCTTATTAGCAGTATTTTCAAGATGTAGCCACCTATTTAAGAAAGGAACCGAGGTTTGCCTTCCTTTGCTCTTTCTGTCAACTGAGTTACCATGAATACCAGTTTCCATCACACCGTTTTCAGGATTCACCTGAACAAGGTGGGAGTGGACTTTTCCTAACCTTTGATAACTTGACCTAATACTGACAATGTTTACAATATTTCAAGAACTTTCATGAAAAATTAAATGTACAGATATAAGCTCAATAGAATATACTCAAATACATTATGCTTTAATATGATGTAAAGAGGGAGATTACAAAAGTATGAACAAGCCTTATAATGAACAAAAGAAGTAGCAATTAAAAAACAAATGAGAAGGAAAAGGGCATATACCGGATAATCTTTGGGATCACGGCCTATTTTCAAGGCAATTTTTAATCTCGATGATAATAAATGTGACATGGTCATCTGGGCATGCATATTTCTTCTCCTGCTTTAAGAGAGTTAAATCAAACTCTTCCATTCCATGCATTGCCTCTAACTACAATTAATCATTACACAGATGTTCTTCAAAAATCACATCACTGTTTCTTCTGCTGAACTGGTCCTTTTTTTGCAGACCCCTGAATCTTTCCAATCCAAATTTGCCTTAAAGATTAAAGATTAAGAAATCACTAAAAATGACAGAAGAGAACTTGAAGTTGTCCATCAACAGTTAGCAACACCTAGACAACAAATGAAATAGACTGTCTGCTCACGGTATTAGAGGCTTTCCAACTATGATGAAACACACATTATTTCTAGATTTCTATCTTAACATATAAATCAACATTTGCAAATTGCAAGCCTCTTCTGCCTTTTTCCTAGTATCAGTATGTAACTCTCTTCTAATTAACAATTATAGGTTCTGTGAGTACTGTTGTAGCAACTAGTTCTGTGAAATCTGTGAAATTCTGTGAAATTCAGTCTCCTGAATTCAAAAAAAATCTTAACGTTTCCAGAATGCAGTTGTTGGAATTTTAATACAGCTTTGGGAAAAAATGGATTAGGTGACTTTGTCAACATCTACCTTGCAAAAACTGACCCAGGAATTGGGTTTTTCTGTGGCCTGACACTCACTGTATTATTTCACTTCCTAACTTCTTGCAGAGCGGAACATTCTCTAATGCACTATCTTTAGTTTCTTGGCTGTTATTACTGCAGCTATTATTGAAAACAATGCTGTCCGCTCCCAGTCCTCTCTTCACTCCCCTTTTTTCTAAATCTATTGTAACAGATGAGAATTCCGGAGGGGAACAGTGGGTGAAAGATCGTTCTGTTTGCAATGGAAACTTGACATTCTCTGGGTTGGTTTGGAGTTTTTTTTTTTTCCAGTAGGAAGGCGCCAATGTGAGTGCTGTTTCCAGCGGGAGAGAAGAATTCATTTCAGAGTTGTCTTGTGGTTTTCAATGGCACTTGGAACGAAGGGCTGAACTACACATTAAAGTACTGTGACCAATATCCCAGTCTTTTTTTCTTTTCTTTTACAAAAATACAAGTTTGAAACTGTGAACATTATTTGTAGTAACACAATTAACTGTTTTTTTAATTCAATTGTATCTGGCAGCATTTTTTTTTGCAAAGAAACATATAAAGCCTTACATGCTGGAAAGGCAGAGATGTCAAACTTTATCCTGTGGGGAAAGAATCTGAAAATTTGTCTGATGCCAGCGTATCTACTCCGAAGTAAATTCTACAATGGTGCTACATTCCACATTAATATAGGATCAGTCTGCCAGACAAAGACTTCTAGCTACAAATGGCTGTCTGGCTATCATTTGGGAATAAGCCCCACAGAGCACTATAGAGCTTGATTCGGATATTCATGACAAGAGTGTAGAGAATTTGTTGTAATTTTGTATATACTCCTTAGAAATAAATTCTGCTGCATATAATGGAACTTCTGTATATACCTGTTAAATATGAGAATAGTAATCTCTTCGTGTTCATAAGGAATTTGCTTTCTAATTAATTACGAGGAGAATAAAAACATTTTACAATAAAAAGTGACCATGTGAAAAAACACTGTTTAATAGGTTTCTGGCTGCTTATTGCCTGATTTGCTGGCTGCTCAGGGCTGGCTTACTTTCAGTGCTGTGTGACCACCCAATCTACCCATGAAGAATCACAGATAAAATGCCACAGAATGTAATTGTCCTTGCAGAATTGCAAGATACTTCCATTGGTACCTTATGTGTGAGGGCAGCGTACAGCAAATAGCCTGCCTGGGAATGGACCAGGCCTTTGGGTTTTCCAGTACTTCCTGAAGTGTAAAGGAGGAACAGTAAATCTTCGCTCTCCAAGGTAGCAGGTTGACAGGTTACATCCTCTTTCATCATTTCCTGTTACAGGAAGCAGATAATCTTTCAGTAGACTCTCCTCAAAGATCCTGTGAGATCTTCTCTAGCTCCTTCAGTACCAATGTTCAAACTAATAATGAAGTTTAGCATGGGATAGTCCAAATATTCACTTTCACAACACAAATTCCTATTTCTCAAGGCTGTGCAAAGAATGTTGATCCCCTCATGGGCTATTTCTGACATCAGTAGCATTGCTTACAGAAACCCTTGTTCCTTCTTCCCTTGTGTCTCTAATGAAGGTTGTTTTCCTTCATAGCAATTAGTAACATGCACCTAGCTTCTAGGACAATACAACAACCATTATGTCATTACTTCACCCTGAATTGTCATTTCATTTTATCTTAATTGACATAGCTGCAGGTGACATATTTATTATTTGTTTGTTTTTTGTTTGTTTATTGTTTTGCCTCTAATCTGTACTTTCCAAGTTATTCTTTCACTGTTTCATATTTTTGAAACCTGAGTGTTTTGCCCCAAGGGACAAGTGTTAATTTTAGGAATGGTTTTAATTAGAGAGCTACTGTAAAAAATGAATTGGATCTCCTTTTGCCAGTAATGAGATCCCAGTTAATACAGGGAGGGCAACATTGTTATTTAAAACTACCAGAATTCTTAACACATGGTCTTCTTGGCTAAAAAAGAAAAAGGCTTGAGGAAATTTGGATGTGTTTTAGGAATTTTAGAAGATGCATTTTGAAGCCATGGTTGACCACTGTAACAGCACCTTTCCCACCCTTCCTTTCATGTACG
>JANHZT010003047.1:96589-113047 GCA_032468215.1 Stegonotus admiraltiensis
TAAAATTAAAATTAAAATTAAAATTAAAATTAAAATTAAAATTAAAATTAAAATTAAAATTAAAATTAAAATTAAAAAAATAAATAAATAAATAAATAAATAGGCTCTTCCACTCTATAATTTCAAGAAAGCTAATGTAGGTTAGAATGTTTTTATACATAAGAGTGATACTTAGCACAGGTTTATGTTCCGGTTTGTTTTTGTAGTGATAGGATTATGTCACATACATTATATTAAGATGATATATTTTAAGAATATCTGCAGGAACCCTGATTACTACGTTGATAAGAGAAAGCCCATCTAGATGCATCGTAGAAAGCATCACTAAGAAATATCAGTTCAATTGAAATGTAGCTTCTCAATGTCCATGGTTTACTGACTAATATTTCTATGTCATTCGATTCCTGCAGGATATGAGCAGGGCATAATCATCAGAAAAAAGATTAAAACTGCTCCAAACTTATCTGATAGGCTAGATGAAAAGCATACACAGCATATACAACAGATGAGTGAAACGACCTGAGCTATATAAACAATTTATGTTGAGTAAATAATACTTTTTCACATACACAGTTGAATTCTTTGAGCTGCACTTCTTTCGTTGTATTGTTATCAACTATTTGATTCTATTGCAGACCTTTTAGTTATTTTAAATCTGAAAACATAAACATTTTATAAAGTATAAAAATTTGAGCTGCTTTTTTTAAATCGGTAAAATGCAAAAATAGGTAATTACTTCTAAAAGACATCTTGCAGAGAAAATTTGTCCCACAATCAACTAGATCAGTGTCTTCCTGAATCAAGTGCAAGAATAAACAACGTATTTCTGCTTATTCTGCTTTTCTTTATTGTGTGTTCCTTTATCTAACCTTTTTCCAAAGATAGAAAAGCAGAGACAGTTCACATCATTGTAATCCTTCTAGTAAGCAGGCTACAGAAGTCTGATAAACAAAGAGCCTCATATTATAGATAGGAAGAATTTTAGATCCACACTACACATTATGCTACCTATGCAACATTTACTCTCTCCCATCCCTACCAATATGTTGCTACTTTCTTAAATTATATTCCCAGCGTGTTTAAAAAGGATAAGTACATTCATTTTCAGGGTATTCAAAAACAAGGCTAAATGATTGAAAAGTTGACTTTGGTGAAATTTAAAACAGTATGTTAAAAGACCTTGTACCCAAAAGTCCTGGGCTGCAATATTTTTTTCCTTCCCAAGTAGAAAAAGACAAAGAACAGTTGAATTTCTACTTACCTGCTACATTGAGCTGTCCTCCAAGGAACCAGGACACCTTGCCCTGCTGAAAGTTACAGTCACTAACAGAATGAAAAGGATTGCTCCACATCAGTCGGCTTCTTGCTAGTGCTCCCCAGAATACCTCTGCTTGCTCCACTGAGACCTGGTATAGTTCTTTGTGATTCCTTGGTCCAGGAAAAGCTGTGGCTTCTGGCATGTATGCAGTCAAGGGACCTCTGCTCCATGCTCTGCTTTGATAAGAAAATTTCTGTCCAAAGGCAATTTTGGGGAAGCAAGTTCTAACCAGCAGCCAGGCCATAATTCTAGGGTATAAGAACGTCCTTTATTTTTACCCAGACAAAATCTTACTAGCAAAAGTAAAAAAGAAAAGAGAAAAATATTTGTTCCTGGCACTAAGAAATATGATCCCATTAGGTTTTCCAGAACCAGATGGTAAATCCACATTTACACTGAGATTTCAAGAATCTCATATTCTCTTCCTGAAACATAGAGTACACGTATACTACTCTACTTCTAGAGAAACATAAGCAAAGGAAATCCAATCTCTTTTAAGGGAGGAGTAGGGGGTGGGATTTAGTAATGCCTAACTGGAATAACCTTCAGGGTGATCTGAATACGCTCCTGTATTAAATCCAGCTTTGGCTGGTACTCGGATGCATTTTAGTTAAATTAGACCATGCTGGCTCAGAATTTTCCTGTACAATCTTGTCTGCATACAGGGTCAGTGTTTACTTCTGCTGCCTGCCAGCAAAGGAGATGCCAGGCATGTGAGAAACTAATCTATTCATAAAGAATGACATGCACTGCTGCATGGAATGTGTAAATCATAATAGGCCAATTTATGATAAAGAGAAGACTTTGGTTAGAGTACCTTCATCACATTCAAACATGTCATTTTCCACAACAATTGACTCAGTCATTATACACAGAGTTTGCCAGGAGTTATAATTCCTTGTTTCAAAGTGGGGAATTTTGGGGTTACTTAAAAGAAAGACATTTTATCATTCAATCTAACATCTTATTCTAACATTTAACATTCTATTATGTAACCATCCTAAATCTTAAACTTCAAATATAGACAGCTCTTTATAATATTCATTTGTCATTTTAACAATCAGTATTTCATATATTTGAAATACTGGTTTAGATTTGTTTTTGTTTTTGTTTTTTTTCAAAAAGATGTTAATAAATTTGGAACTTATATCTGTTTTATACTGGATCAAACTCTTGCTCCAAAAAGATGTTGTTTTATGTTTTATGTTTAAAAAAATAAAATAATAATAATAATAAAAAAAGAAAGACATTTTAAAAATAATGGGATCAGTAAAAGCAACCAAGTTTTCCTGAAGGACAATTGCCTTTTATCACTGAAAATGGTCAGCCATGTGTCAGGGGTTGGTTTTGGGATTTTTTGAGATACATAATATTTGGAGTCCATAGTCACAAGAATGGCAACAGGTCTTACTGGTAGCCCACAGTGATGTGGTTTATGTCTCGGAGACTCTTGATGGATAAACTCACATGGAAGTTATTACAGCTACAGCTGCAAAGTTGATGAACATTTTTGCCATAGATCTTTTTCTTTCAGATAGTATAGTCCTTGAGTTACAACCAATAATTGAGTCTGGCAATTATGGTCATAAATCATGCCTGTCATAACCACATCATCAGATCCAATTTTACGACCCGTGTTCATTAAGAAAATACCATGATTATTAAGAAAACTCATTGTTCACTATGGGATGGCTCTTCCTGGAAATCAAAATACCAGTGTTGAACAAAATTGTTGCAAATCAGTCATGTGACCAAGCATGCTGCAAATGGACATAAATGGGGGCCAGTTGCCGAGCACCCCAAATGTGGTCATCTGACCATGGAGGGGGGGCATTGTCAGAACTTTGAAAAATGGTTGGTCATGGTTATAGCTTTGGTGGGGTCTGTCACAGCTTTGAACAGTCACTAAGCAACTGGCTGTACATTGAAGACTACCTGTATACTCTCTGCTGTTTCTGTGTCATAAGCTGAATATTTCACGTTGTTCTATCTATAGGAGCACACTATTTTTTGTTTTGAACATCAGTCTTGATCAAATTGTGAAAGAATGAGGAAATAAATCTCTTTAAAAAGTTTGACACATGAGACTTCTTTACAGATCTCACTTCTCAAAATGGTTCTGTGCCTCTGTGTAATCCCATATAACAGTCTGTTGGACAGCTGAGCTCACTTCTTTGCAAGGTGCAGTTCAATAAGAAACAAACTCTGCATTAGAGTTCAAAGGGTGGATTTTTGTGAAGTTTAGGGATGGGCTGGAATTAATTCTCCTCTTGGTAAGATTTGTTTGTTTATTTGTCTAATTTATATAGCTACCCATCTCACAAAACGAGCCACTCTAATAATCTGTCGAGATTCTATGACACTGAATGCCAGCCTAACACAGCTAATTTTAACTGACCAAGAAGAGATTAGTTGGTTCAGCAATCATCTTTCGTAGCACATGTGAATGCTTCATACATACAAAAAAATTTGTCTTTCAGATAAGTAACATGATGCATAGTGCAGAAATAGAACAAGAGGGAGTAAACAAAAGAATAAAAAAAGATAAACATAGCTAAAATTAGTTTGTACCAGCACCATTTATCCTGTGCATACTTTTCTATTCTTGCAAACCATTCTCAATGTTCATACAATAATTCATGCATTTGTTGTTTAAACTTCTCACCCTTTTAGGATCTCATCAGCGCCATCCAGCTATCAATTTTTCAGTCTTCCATTTTCTCTGTTTCTGAGCCAATATGGCATCATCACATAAATTCACATCCTTGAGCAACAGATTCATGCCACAAGTATTCTTATGCATATATTCATAAATGCATTAACAGAATAACAGAGTTGGAAAGGACCTTGGAGGTCCTCTATCCAACTCCCTGCTCAAGTAGGAGACCTTACCATTTCAGACAAATGATTGTCTAAACCATTAAACAACCAAAGGGTCACCATTTGCTAAGCTTTCTGTTTTCACACATTTTTTACCACTTTTAGTGTGCTTAAACTTCATCTCTGTATTTATTCAATGAATAATTTTTTCACATTCATACATCTCTCAATAATCTGCTGAATGAGTGGTCCTTGGTACTCTCTGAACTTGGTTCAGACATCTCGTCACCCAAACTGGGTAACATCAGTGCTAGTAAGGAATGATGTTTGCTATCAATTCATATTCTAGTGGCTTGCCTTGTCAATGTTGGTGGGAGTGGTCTTGGGGGTTCTTTGGTTGGGTTGTTTATTGTTAGTTTGTTTGGTAATTCCTTGATTGGGATATTGTTTATTTCTTGATTGTTAGTCTAATGTTAATCTTGATGTCAATCCAATCCTTTATTTGCTTATACAGTCAGTTTTGGCACATTTGTAGTGTGCCAGAAACCACTTTTATCCCCAAATGTTCATCCTGCTTCTACCCAGGCTGGAATCTATTTATTTATTAAATCTATATGTCACCCATCTCACTGTTGAGCAACTGGATGACTTGTAACACCATAAAGCAACAATATAAAATAATTAGCACATTAAAAACATTAACATCTTAAATCTTAAAATTAAAACAAAAAAAGTTAACAAAAAAAACTGGTAAGAAAAGAAGCAATACATAAATGTGTGGAGTCTATTAACCACCTCCAGAATAAAATGCTCCCAGCAGAACCACAAGTCAATTGGCAGAGCCAGGTTTTCAGGTCCTTTCAGAAAGCCAAAAGTGGGAGCAGGAGGTTCCAAAGGATGGGAGCCACAGCAGAGAAGGATCTTCTCCTAATTCCCCAGTCAAAATTCTTTGGCCAATGGGATCCACAGCATGCCCCTTCTGCCAGGGCAACTGGGGTGCACCAATCCCATTGGTGAGAAGCAGTTCCTCGGGTAGCCTGAACCAAAATTTTTTACTACCAGTTCTGTGGGTGTGGCTTGGTGGGCGTGGCATTGCTTGGTGGGCGTGGCTTGGTGGGTGTGGCAGGGGAAGGATACTGTAAAATCTCCATTCCCACCCCACTCCAGGGAAAGTTAGTGTAAAATCCCCATTTCCTCCTGATCTGCTGGGACTTGGGAGGCAGAGAATAGATGGGGGCGGGGCCAGTCAGAATTTTTACTACCGGTTCTCCGAACTACTCAAAATTTCTGCTATTGGTTCTCCAGAACTGGTCAGAACCTGCTGAAACCCACCTCTGGCCTAGACCCATGCCATAAAAAAGCTTGAATTGGACCCAGAAGCAAACTGTGCAGTTATACTCAACGTCTATCCAACAACGTAAAACAAATATGCCTAGACAGTATACTGGCACATAGCCTGGATATCTTATGATAATGCTTCTCTCAATGACATTTATGCACCAAATTTAACTCATGCACATTTCTTTATGGCAGGGATAAACAACCGAAGGCCGTATTACACTTACAAGACTTGGTCCTATAAAACTGAGGGGTTTATTTTAAATCACAGATTTTAAAAACAGTCATATTAAAAGTAGTTAATTAATATAATAGGATCCAATTAAACGTTTGTCCTCACAGTACTGTTTCTTCATCCTGGCCCTGTCCAATTTGGAAAATCAACCTTCATAATGCCACATTAAGGATAGCTGGTTCTTCAGCACCAGAGACACGGAGCCTCCTGGTTTGTGATCAACCCTTTTAACATCCATAGTCTATTAAGTGGCAGTTGTTCTGCCTCTCTCACAGATACCTGGAGTAACAGAGGGTAGCTTCTTCGGGGCTGAAGATAGGAAATCCCAACTTTCTGCTGCCATGATTTGCACTTCTTGATTTTATATTGTATTGCAATAGGTTAATGTTAATTCCATCACACACAATCTTACCAAGAAAACTGCAGGGACTTGTTGAAGACTCAGCACTGACTTGAGGACCCTCCCCACACCCAACACAAAACCCCTATATAAACTCTCTTTATTTTAAATCCTGTTACTCATTATTAATGCAGGCAATATGTTGAAAAAGCAAAGCCACAAAGATGATGTTAAAATTCTGCTTTGTTTTACAGGATGCAAACTTTTAATTTTTATTATTTTACTTTTGTTTACTCAGAGAAGCCGCAAGAGAGATTCCCAGGTTTAAAGTTATATCTATACCCAACCAATTGTTAACAAAATAATGCAGTATAATGTGTGAACTGGTTCTAACCATACCTGCCGAATGTGCAGATGGATTTCCCTAACCCATGTAATACACAGCTTGATCCCTCAAGTCACATTCAAAGTGTTTTATTTTATGTCACACCCATATGTTTTATTTTATAATCAAATTCAGAGAGGAGTTCAAAGGGACCATTTAAGCCCCTGAGCCCCTGTAAGCATCCAAATTACAACATCCTATTTTTGAAGACTGAGATATTAGCTTTCCTCCAGTTATCCTGGCATTTGATCAGTTCTCCAGGAATTCTCAAATATATTAACTAGTATCTTCTATATTCCAAAATACAATTACTCCAACCCGGAAATTTTAAATTCAGTGTAAGTAGGTATTCTCTTTCATGCATCTATCAATTTCAAGATTTAGCTGTGTATTTTTATCCTGATTTTTAAAAATTCCCTTGCAGAATAAATCAGAAGCTCATCATTTGGTTTCTTACAGTGGTCCATCAAATGTTTCTCGGATGCTGCCTGCAAAACACAGAGACTCCTTTTCTACTATACTTCCCCTGCAACTTGCATTTGAAGACATATTGCCCAATTCCAAAAATAACACTGAATCTTTAAGATAATTTTTTTTAAAGATTTGTTGTCTAAGAATTCATCTATTCTTTTTTAAAGCCATCCAAATTAGTGGCAATCATCATGTCCTGACGTAATGAAATTCATAGATTAATTATGTGCTAGTAAAAAAATAGTTTTGTTTGTTTTTAATCTCCTCCCAAAAGCTCCATTGGATTTGATTTGATTTGATTTATTTGATTTATATACCGCCCTTCTCCCGAAGGACTCAGGGCAGTGAACAGCCAATGATAAAAACATACAATACAAAATTTAAAAGCCCTTAAAACAAAATTAAATTAAATTTGGCCCATATTAAAAAACCCCTTTAAAACCAATACAAGAATCCTTAAAATCAAGATTTAAGCCAGCCCTGCATGGTGGAATAACAAAGTCTTGAGGGAGCGGCGAAAGATCCGGAGATCGGCAAGCTGACGTATCCCTGGAGGAAGCTCATTGCAGAGGGCAGGGGCCCCCACAGAGAAGGCTCTCCCCCTGGGGGTCACTAGATGTTGCTTGGTCCTAGATTTTCAAAGAAGAAAAAACAATTCTTTGCTCACCTTCTCTATGCCAAACACGTCCACCTTTAATCACCCTTTTTCTCAGGCAAAGCTTCCCAAATGTTCCAATTTTTCTCATAAGAAATGTGTTCAACCTGATCATTGGTTCCCTCCTCTCATGTTTTCCAGGTTTTCTATTCCTTTTCAGTTGTGATCAGAACTGCATACAGTTGTCTAGGTACGGCTAACTTGCTAGCTAAAAATAAATTGCTGATACTGCAATGACAAATTAGCCTTGGGTTATTGCAATATCAGCAGTTTAAGTCCCTTTTCTAATGAACCCTAGCATGGAATTTGTTTAACAGCTACCACACCTTGAGTTGATATCTTCACTGAGCTGTCTACTATAACCCCAGGATACATTTCATGATTTGTTTAAAGACAATGCAAGACTATATCAGAAATCTAGTTATGTCAAAAGAACCATCTTCATTCACATGCCTATTGACAATGTTTAAAAAACCTTCAGCAGCAAATAAATATATTTAAAGTTAGGGAAATAAAAAAATTAAACCAATCTAAATAATATTTAATGTTTTTATGCATATAAGTGTATATCTGTGTATATGCAAGTGTGTGTGTTTGTGTGTGTGTGTGTTTCTCTCTCCATCTATAACAATAGCTGTGGACTAAAACTTGGCAACCCTTACCAAGATTTTGGATATAATCCTCACCTTACTTACCAATGCAATTGAACAAGGAACATTAATAAATTTGTGCTCCAGGCCATATAGAATGGGCAACACAGTAACACAGTAACTGAGATAGCTTCCTAGTTTTTCCCTCTGGCCAATTCTTTCTGAAGATTACTATCAAACATGCATTGCCTTGACTTACTTTTGCTTTCTTAAAATCCATAGTATCTTAACGTCAAATTCAGTCTGTTTCTTCCAAAAAATAAAAAAACTATTCCAAAATCTCAAAGAGTAAAGGGATAAATCAATAGAAATCAATTTTAGTCCAAAGTTTAGTTGACAAAGCATTGCCTCTAAAGAAGTTATTCCAGATTCCTTGTACAATAATGAGATGGACACATTCCAAGAAACTTGTAATATAGCTCTTAAGATATTTAGACCACTTTGCTTTTAGAAGACTTAGATCTTTATAATTGCAAATCAGCAAGCCAAACAGCATGTGACTAATCACCTTAACTTTAAAAAAAAGCAGCAGTGATGTAATTATTGTCTTTGCTACTAGCAAAAAACAAGGAATGGCTTTGACATTGATAGGTCCTGCTATAAAAGCTCTTACTTGTCCTGTGCAAACAGCAAAAGACTGGAAAGTAACTCACAAATATTAAATGTCTTCATTTACTCCATTCAGATGCTATTAATATTCTAACAATGTCTATGACTTAAAACCTCTTAATAAAGATTATGCACCATCCTTGATGTAGCATAACCAGTTACGAGTCTTTTTTCTCCACAGTATAAGAGAAGGTCTCAAGGGTTTCTCCTAAATCTGTGGTAGGACGGCTGTACCATCAGCATGTGGAAGAATAGAAAGAGATTTGTCAGCTCTGGGCCATTGTTTTTTGTCAAAGCTTGACATATAACAGGAATTCTCAAACTGGGGATCATGATATCCCCAAGGAACTGTCTGCAAAGTAGAGGGAAGGTTGCAAATATATATATTAAAGTCCTATCAGGCTTGCATAGGCAGAGCTTTGTCACAACTTACCCCTGTTTTTTATGGGCAATCCTACAACAGGTTTATGCAAGTAGCCCAGAGCAAGTTCTGAGAGGTGGCTAAACAGTGGGTTTAACCATCTATCAAAGTAGTCACATAAGTTTTTTCTCCAATATCAAGGCCTTCTAAAATGATACATTTATATGACCATCCCTCATGACTAATAAAATTTATTATTATTCATGAGGGATGGTCATATAAATGTATCATTTTAGAAGGCCTTGATATTGTAAAATTTCAGAACTTTGGCCCTATTGTAAAGATTTTAAGTTGAACTTTCCAGGTTAGCTTATCTGGCTTATTGGTGATCTACTACCCAAGTACCTTGCTCTCCTTTTTTGAGATCAGTCAAGATAAACTAGATGCTGCCATCTTTTGTGACTTCTGCCTTAAGACTATACGAAGTTTAGGGTTAGAGATGATTGGACTGAGTTGTGTTAGCAGATCTGAAGTGAAAAAAAAATTAAATGATGCTGGCTAATCAAAGAAAACAGTAAGCCCAGAGAAAACATGTAACTCTACTAAAAAGGGAAAGAGCAACATGGGGTAAGTACTGTAATCTATTTCTTTTGTGGAGGGAAAACCCATAATGTTAATTGACCTCCAAACTGTAGCATAAATGATGCGCCATAGCTGACAAAAAGTATATTTACTGAATCGAAGGCATGTGATGTTCAAAGATCTGGTTTCTTGTTTATCATTACGAAGATAATCAGTGAAATTTACTCAACATTAATTGAAACAGTCCTGGCAAAATGGCTGCAGAAAGCCTGAAGCACAGTCTGACAGGGCTCCAGCTTTGCAAGCAAACCTAATGTAATTTATGGGCACTCAGCCTCATACTTGACTGTCCCAAGCCAGCAGCTACACCAACGAAGACCTTTAATATTGGGCCTTTTTTTGCAAGCTAAAGCCATTTCAGCACTTGTAATTTATAGTGTCTTATAGCATCTCCTAGTCATTGCATTGGAAGAAATAAAGTCTACTTTCCCTCCTGATTTACAGGCACATGGGTGGCTAAATGATGCTAGGAAAAATTAGTGAGGGAATTGCTCTTATTCATTTCAAGTAAGGCTCAGACAAGGGTTTTAAAATGTCACATTTAATGCATGAATTTTTTTCTAGCAAGCCCAGCAAGATCTCCAGTTCTACCCATCTTCAAAGAGAAATATGGGGTCTGCTTGGTTGATACCTTTTAAGAGCAGCAAGAAAGCCTAAAAGCCCTCTGCCCACAGAAATATTTTCCCTCTAATGTGGGGGTATGTATAGGATATGGTACCAGAAGAGTAAGATGGTGACCATGACAGTGTGATCAAGCCTGTTTTTTTGTTTAGTACACAAAAAAAAATTGGTGGAGCTTAGATCACACTGTTATGGACACCATCTTACTTTTTTTCAACCACCTACAGAGGAGATCCATTATAATACCTTCTCCAATCCCACATTCCCAAGAGCAATGCAGCAAGGAATGGGCGTGGGAGACCCAAACCGTGGCCAAGGTTTCCAGGCCTTTCAGCCATAACCAGGGGCAGGGGCAGCACAGCATCCTTCTAGCCGGCATCCTTTCTATCAGGGAAGCTGCCCCAGTTTTACAAAGAAAGATAGGGAGATACTCTTTTCCTGTAGGGCCATAGATCGAGGGCCTCCATGAAGAAGCAGCAGCAAGCCAATCAGACCTCCAAAGCTCATGTTATCATCCAGCAGCAGCTTTTTTCACAATTCACAGAATTTATGGCAGATGCACCTGCCACTTGTTCCATTCCACTTTCCTTTAGCACACAGGTGTCCACATCCAGGGTGAAGCAGTAATAGAGTGCAGCCAGCATTGCTTCCTTCTGGATTGGGCTCCCACCACTCTCACCCTATCACCAAGAGAGGAGCAGATAAGTATCCCACATCACCCCACAAAGTTCTAACTAGGCTGTTTTCCATCTACTGGGAGTAATTTATCCTAGCTATGCTTCCAGTGAAAACATGCAAATCAGTGGTGGGTTGCCCCCGGTTCGGACTGGTTTGCAAGAACTAGTAGTAAAACTGTGGGAGGCCCTGTCCACTGCTCTGGATGTCATCATCGGCGATCTGCGCATGTGCAGAAGCAAGGAGTGTGCACAATCCCGTTGCAAACCAGTAGTAAAGGAAAGTAGAACCCACCCCTGATGCAAATCTGAAGGACCCCTCTCAGACTGTGTGTACTTACTAGAGGCTCTACTATAGCAAGGGCTGCTTTCACAAGAACTGCTTTTGTGCAGTTCTTCCTCCAGCATCTTCCTCCAGCATCTCTGGAGTGCAACGTCCTCCAGCATCTCTGGAGTACTAGTGCGTGAGCAATGTGCAAAGCTAACTGGACAAGATGGAAAGGTTTCGGCTGAGTCTACAACCTCATGACCCTTCTCCCCCAGATTTGCTCCATAGTTGGGAAACCCCTGCATTAAGGTCAAAAGCTTACAATAATATAATTAGGAGACTAGGAGATTAGGAAAAAGGCAAAAATCATTTTGCTCGTTATCATCTGCACATCTATTTCTAAACAATCCTGATCTACAGTAGTTAAATAATGGTGTTCAAAACATATGGCCTTCTTTAATTTTCAATAACTCCAGCAATTTAAGCTAATGTAAAGCAACCATACAGAATAATTGATCCAGAGAAATGCTCAAATTCTTTTCTACATACTTACCAGTACATCTATTTCTTTATGTATTTTGCATAACAAAAATCCAAAAAGGTTAATTAACAGAGCAAACTATAAGCATTAAAAATGTAAGGTGAAACAATGGAACTTAAAAATGGAATATGTAGCTTTTCGTGGAATTTAAATGTATAACTTTTTAATGCACTTGTACGTTCTTAATATCAGCAAGGAAAGTATTCATGGATGGTTCTGGAATATGTAATGCTTCAACATGTTAACAAATCTAGATGGGATTAGTAACCCAATACTAATTAGTAACTAGTAGGAACTCAATATTTATAATTATGGTAAATAAATATTCAAAACTCATGTATAAAACTTTTGAGCAGAAAAAAAATCCATTATGCAATGCAAATATAGACACAGAAAACATCAAAACACAATAGGAACAAATAATCAGTGACTCCGTATCTATTCTCTCCTCCAATGGCAAGACAGATGGAGTGAGTAATATTAGAATTCAGTAGTCCATTTTCAAAACATTACCAGACTATTATCGGTCCTCTTTCAACCAGATTTTCCTATAAATCTAAGTGATGAACAAGGTATTGGAGAAAGAGGCAGTTTGCAATGTGATGGCAAAGTATTAAAAGTCAGCTGTTCTCTGGCATCTTTATGTTTAATCTTATTTCTGGTGCTGAAGTAATGGTGGCTGATGAATTTGTCCCCAGTGGCTTTCCTAATATTAGTAAGGATAGTAAAGTTTAACGAATTCATGGGCAGTTTTGAGAAATAATGTTGATTTTTGTTTTCGGTATTTTTTCAGCCCAATATAATTATAAGAATCCAGAATGGACACAACTGGACATAATGTGTCTTGGCACTTTGATTCAAGTGTTGGAAACAATGCAGTCTTCCTCAGTGCTTAAAAGAGAAGTGTTGAAAGTGGTACATCTCATTTAGCATTAAGGCCGAGCGGATTCATCTAAACTTGGTGATTTCTCTTAAAAGCTTCAGTGTTTTAAGCTTCTGTTATGCATAGAAGGCCAGAAAAGTAGCAATACTAATCAAATATCTTATTGAAGCTTTCTATAGAGTTACTAATGTGCTGTTTCTAAATGTCGCTTTTGTATTATTTTTGTCTTGTGCTGAGATACAGCCCACTGTGGCCTAAAGGCCATAAAAAGGATTTTATTTGATTCAGATACTGCCTGTGTTGCAATATCTAAACAGCACTTATTAGTTATACTGCAGCATCATTCTTGTTCATCTTCAGTTTGGATTTATTCTGATTTATATCTTTACAGAAAAATGGCACAAAATCACAAGTTTCAAAGACTAGTTGTTACAGCTTTTTATCTTAAACACCTCAAATACCAACTTTTCTTACCATATATACAATATTTACACACCATGGGTTATAATCTAAAACACCAGATAACTGGGAGACATAGAAAGGGATTATATCAGCAAGGAAAATCAATCATAAATAAAACAGCTCGTTAAAAATAAAGACAGAAAAAAAATGGGGACTTGCTATCCTGGGCCTTCACTGAAAAAGAAGAGAGCCGTGTTTTTATGAAACTGAATTTCTTAGGCAATGTGTACATGACTTGATTATATTATGATTACTTAAATGACCATAAACTGATTATAAGTATTTGCTAATACAGTATTGTAATTCTATCTTTACCATTTGCTGACTGCAACACCAAGCAAAGATAGTTAATGAATGATCACTATGATCAAACACTTCTGGTAGAATTTTCATATTAAACACACTGCAGTACTAATAGGTTTCTAAAATGTAAGTGAAAGTTTCTTTCTCAAGAAACATCACTACTAGAGGTAAGTCTTACTCTCTACCTCTTGACTTGAATTTGTGAACCATAAAGAAGCCATCCAGGCTCAAGAGCAGATGAAACCACACTCTTGCTTAATTAAGTCATTATTCACAGTCACTTAGGGATATTGAATATCAAGTATAACAACTGGAATTTATCTCTTAGATGCATTTCTCACACCATCAACTACCCTATCTAAAGCTAAACATAAAAGATTGGAAAAAGTGGCTGGGATCTGAATTACACAATATGGCATCCAGATAGTCTTGGTACCTAAGTGCTCCATTCCCAACCATAGCAATTCATGATTATTTTACAACATATGGAATATAATCTTCACTGGAATCAACTCAGTGTTGTACAAGTATATTTTATTTTATTGATATGATTTCTCCTGAAATGCTCTAGGGAAAAATGGCATACTTATTCAAGATAGTAAGCAAAGGGAGGCTGTGACAAGCTACATCTGGATACCTTAAACAGTCTAAAATTAGATATTATTTAGGCAAGGTTCACATTGTGTTAATAGAGTAGGGCAGCTGAACCTCTTAAATCAACAATGCTGATACCTTAATCACGAACAAACTCAGTATGAGGTAGGGTTGCCACCTGATCAATTTTTAAGTTTGGGTTGATTTTTGGAAAAGATTGGTTCCTTTATTATATAGCCTTAATGTCAGGCAATGGGCAGTTTTAAATGAAAATATAAATATGCATAATTAAGCCTTTTATTCTCTTCTGGGAAAGCTAACAACCTGACCGAGTCAAGGAGAAAAATACTTATTTTGATCACTGAGTACAGACAGCATGGTAAGCCATTATATGGTTTGTTTGCTTTGGCTTAGTATGTTGTCTAAGTCAAACATTGTAATTTGTAAACTAAGATATATGGCTTAAATGTGACAGCAAAACTAAACATTGAAGCTTACTCAAAACATCATGGTTAAAATAAAGCATGGCTTATCACAATGTGTGAATCTAGATAATAAGATGACTATTTTTAAAGATGAAGTGAAAATGGAGTAATGGAGGCTGAATAGCAGGTGGGAGGGGGGGCAATATAGTAATAAATTGTGAAGGTATTCAATGTCCACCTCTCTCTCCCTGCTTGAAATGGAGGGAGGCAGAGCCCAAGGGCTCCTGAGCGCAAAGATTGCAGGGGCAATATGCTCCTGAGGGAATCAGTCTCTGAACACACCCAACACAAGATGGCCTTAGCCTGTGATTTCCTGAAATGTATAGAGATCAAGTGGATCCACCCTCCAGGTGAGAAGGGACTACAGGAAGGACCCCATTAGTCTGAGAGGAGGCTGAAGCTACTAGATGAGTCAGTCTTCAAGAAGATGGCTGATTTCCCATCATCCCTTCCTTCTAAACCAGTTTTTCATCCTCTTGTAATAAATCTGATTTTTCCATTTGCCGGTCATCCTCTGCCGTGGCTGCCTCTTCCTCTTTCTCTGGCTTCCTGACTGGGGTCGGAGGATCTCCAGGGATGGTCCCCAGGACTTTGGTGCTATGCTCCTGAGCTTTGGCCCTGAGGGCAGCAATGCTGTTCTCTCTGAGTTCCTCCTGGGAAATGGTGGTTTTGGAATCTGGCCCCCTTTCTTCCTTGTCACTCTTGTCAAGCTTGGGCAGGGCCTGGCGTTCCATCTCCGGCTTCCTTCCTGCCTCAGCCGCTGCCTCCAGAGACTTTTTGTGCATCCCTAAAAAGAATTGTTGGTATTCGGGTTTAGAAAAGCGCCTGGGCATGGGAAAGCCATCTTGAACTGAAAACAGTAAAGATAAAGAAAGGCCAGAATTAAGGAAAAGCAGAAAGCCTTGCTTCAAACAGCAGTCACACAGAGAGCCCAATGAAGGGGCCCTGCATGAGGAAGACCTCCAGCTAATTCTCTGACAGAAACAGCCAGGCTTGAGGAGAAACTTACACCAGTGTTCCACCTACATATATTTATCTTTCTGTCTGAACCCTGAGGTCAAATCTGCATATTTTAGATTGGAGGAGGAAGAAACATCTGTGGGAATAAATTGTCCTTAAATAGCGCTAAAAGCAGGGTTACAAAAGGAATCTATGTTTATAAAAAAGCACAAAAATTTCTAAGGTGGCAAAATGACAAAACCTGTTATCCCTGCAGTTTAATGGACTAGGGCAGAGGAAACTAAAGAGACAGCAGTCCCTAATCCCATTAGGTTGCAGAGTTTCACCAAATACAGAAGTGAATCTGTATGTGAAACAAAGCTTAATGAGGGAAATGCTAACCCCTACAGGCTGCTTTTCTATCCCTAACGTATACCATCCACCCCTGTCCTTTCAATTCTCACTTTCTTGTAGTCTGAAGAATGAAGCAGTACATTTATAAGAAGCCAGGTGTTAAATTTGAAGAAATTAAGTCTGGAAAAGCAGAAAAGAAAAGCTAAGGAAGAAACAGGAGTGCATGAGAAAATCAGCTACTATATTTAAATAGCTTTAAAATATCAGGCAAATTTGTTATAGTTAAGTTACTTGCATATACGATTTGTTTACAGCTGAGCCTCCACAGTGCTTGGCACACGGAAGGAAGGGGAGAAGGGAAAAAGGCTTCTTTATGCACAATTAACACTGTTGACAATGGACTTTTCATCTGACTACCATCTAACTCAGAGGTCTTCAAACTTGGCAGCTTTAAGACTTGTGGACTTCAACTCCCAGAATTCTCCAGCCAGCTATACTATGCTGGCTGGA